>JADBJO010022275.1:0-2500 GCA_016801955.1 Conus betulinus | reverse complement strand
CAGGCATAGATTCTATAAAGGCAGATACACCGTCAAATAATTTTTTTGACATGTATTCCCATTGCGAAAACTACCTCAAACATCATGTGGAATTTTCCACGTCATCATAGTCTTCAAGAAGCCCTTCGACAGAGTTTGGCAGGAGTCCTAAAAGTCGTAATGGATAAAGAAAAAATCGGACAAAAGCTAACTACAACCCAGCTGTTCTCCGGAGCTACTAGTGCAATACTCATACTGGATGTCATTTGAGAGTAGCTTTATACTTCAGTTGGGGTTTATGAAGGCTGGTTTCTATATCAACACTTTTCAACGTATACAATCCTGAAATGCGTTATGGCTGATGTACTTGAAGATTATATCAGCCGTCAACGCTGGTGTAAGACCTATCACGAATCCTGACTCTGACTTAGCAGATGTTCTTGATGGCCTGGAACGCAATGAACAAGAGCTCATCAAGCTTGTTAAACGACAAGATGAAACATCAGCATGATATAGCATAGGAATCCTCACTGAGAAGACCACCTTCATGGCCAACCCCAGCACCACCATGAATGCTGATGTGACTGTCCGTAGACAGGAACTAGAAACTGTGCACTAGAACACTTACCTGGGATCCATCATTAGCATTAAGGGTTCCAAACCATAAATCTTCTCAAGTGCAGCAGAGGAAATATCAGCCGTGTCCAAACTGAAGCCTGTTTTGGCAGAAACACAGGTTAGTGTCCTGCGTGCGCTGGCAGGTTCCATCTCTCCATACGCATCGAGACATGGGCCCTCACAGCTGATATGGACAGACGAATTCAAGCCATGGAAGTGACGTGTTATGGCAAAAAACAATGAACATAAGAAAAACTGATCGTACGACCCATAAATAACTACGCTAAACCTTCAAACAACACATCGGACCCATACGAAAACCTGCTGACATCAGCGAAGAAAGAACTGCGTTGGTATGGCTACGTAATAAGACCCAATGACCTATTCAAAATAATGCCTGAAGAAACTATCGAGAGAAGCTGGCAGAGGGGAATAAACCCCTACCCACAAAAAAGACATAAAAAAATGAGAAATGAAAACATCGATGGACGGTCAAGACAGCAAAGTGGACAGAGGGCAAAAACGCAACCCCTACACACAGAAACTAAACCACGATGGACGGACAACAAGCAAAGTGGACAGAGGGCAAAACATTGCAGAGACCCAGGCCTTGGGACACAACCCACAGAACTTGAAGAACTGGTCGTTCACAGAGGCGCCCCAGTGACTTTCCACAGAGCTGAGGGAGAGGTTACTGTACAAGATAACTTCAAATTTAGAAAAAAGAGAGGGGCAGTTGGCGCCAAGGACACGGTAAATAAAGTACAGGACAAAACACAATGCATTTCGACCTCTTGGGTCTTCTTCAGGCAAAGACAAATAAAGACAAATAACATTCAGGTTAGTGAAAACGAAGAACGAAAAACCACTTACTTTCTCAAAATTCGGCGCAGAATCAAACTGGCGGTTGGATGAAAAAGAGGAGGGATACTGGTAAAGTGGATTTGTTTAAAACAAAACTTTGAAGGGGGGGGGGGGGGTGGTTGGGGGTGGGAGTGGGGGTGGGGTGTGAAACTGTGGGTTTGTAGTTTGTTTTTGTAATTATTGTTTAATGGTATGGTATATTGGTGACGGTAGTGATTATAGTGGATTGATAATAGTGCTTAGTGGTAAGGGAAAAAAAAAAGGAGAGGAGTTGATGAATTCGCTTAGTTACCTTTTAACCCTCACGATGCCTTGCTTATTCTTCATTTTTTGATACTTTTAATACCCCACGTCGGTTGCCCTTACTGTTTACTCATCCTGCTTTTTTTTTCTTTTCTTTCTTTTTTTATGTTTTATTATGACTGTTTACTTTTCTTACTCTTTTGATTGTTTATCATGTCTGTTTATTTCCTCAGTCTGAAAATTGTTCATTATGTACTGTTTGATCTTCGTGGTGGGATGCAGTTTTTCGTTAACTGTTTCAACCTCTTGCTCGTTTTGCTTGTTTTTTTTTTTATTTACTGTTTCATCCTCTTGCTTAATAACTATTTCATCTTCTTGCTTGCTTGCTTGTTTACCATTTACTGTCTAATCTTCCTGGTTGGTTACTTGTTTATTGTTTACTCTTTAATCCTCTTGGTTGGTTACTTGCTCATTATTTACCCTTTTATGCTCTTCGTTGTTTACTTGTTTATTATTTACTTTTTAATCATCCGGCTTGAATACTTGTTCATTATTTACTCTTTTATCCTCCTATTTTTTTTTACCTGTTTATCATATACTGTTTTATCCTGCTGATTGTTTATATGTTTTTTTATTTAACAGATAAATGCTCCTGGTGGCGAACTCTTTTTTTTTTTACTGCTTAATGTTCACGTGGGTTTACTTTGGTTATTGTGTATTGTGTGATCCTCATGGTTACTTCCTGGTTATCGTCTTCTGTGTTATTCATTGTTTACGGTCAAGTCCTTACTGTGTT
>JADBJO010022274.1:22500-28196 GCA_016801955.1 Conus betulinus | reverse complement strand
AAACAAAAAAAACTGCTCGCCGTCATCTCGTTCAACTTGCCGTCGAAGGCGCAAAGCCGTGGCGTAGTGCCACCTGGCCCCGAAGCCGTTGTGATGAGAGCCGTTTCATTTGCGGTTCGCGCAAAAATGTACTTCCTGGCCGTCAAAATGAATGGGACCCGAACTCCTGGTCTGCTGCTTTTTTTTTTTTTTTTTTTTTTTTTTAAAACACTTCTTACTGTTACCGTGGATGACGGAAAACTCATCGCTGCGTGAGGCTCAGATGATTTATTGACACAAAACGTGACAAGAATCAAACTAACAGAGACATTCTCTCTGCTGCGTGGATAACATTGCCCACGAGAAATGGGGAAAGAAGTAATAACTAGTGAAAATGGTATTTTCTTCCCTCCCCCCCCCCCCCCCCCCCCACTTCGCCCTCCTCACCAATCTTTGATCGCACCAAAGTGACAAAACCAATCAAACTTTCAACTCTAATACAATACTATTAAATTAATAAAAAGTGCCGGTTACATAGGCACATGTTTCCCTACAACACCTAAAGCACATCGACATTTGATTCAAAAGTCCTTTGAATGTTTTTATCACTGTTTTATTCAATTTCCATTTTGACGTGTTTTTTTTTGTTTGTTTTTTTAGGCCCCTAACGTTTTAAAATGTTATTAAACGGATTGGTATATCTTCAACTTTTAGATTAAAACTATTCAAATCAACAACAAGTGCCAGCAGCCCGTCAGGGTCTACAATGCACACTTCCAAGGGCCCCGGGAACAGAGGAATGAGAGGGCATGGTCGGATGGAAAGCGGGACAGGGGAAATGAAGCGAGGTGAAGGTGAGGGAGGTGGGAGAGGGGGAAAGGGAGAGAGAAGGAGCGAAAGTGAGACTAGGGGTGCGGGGAGGTGGGCGGAATGGCATAGCGGTTGAGGAGTGGAGCGGGGATGGTCAAATAGTGGACAGGTGTATTTATTGCCGTTGATTGTTTACACACACAACACACACACACACCACATCACACCACCACCAAAACACAACACACCCCACACACATCACATCTGTTTTCTATCTATCCGAATCTATCTATCTATCTAGTATCTATTATACTACCTATCTATCGATCTAGCTGTCTGTCTGTCTGTCTAATCTACATCTATCTATCTATCTATTCTATTACTGTTTACCCATTGGAACAATGGTTACTAAATAATAATACATATTCCTAACAGCCCCATGGTCTTAACCCTGTGGTCCTTAAACGATATCTCTCGGGACCATTCTAACAGTCTGGTTTTTTCCTGTGTCACCGTATATCCCTCGGACCATTCAACAGCTCTGGTCTTCCCACCTGTGTCACACGATAATCCACTCGGACCATTTCCAACAGTCTGGTCCGTTTCGGTCGCTACGACCGATATCCCTACGGATCATTCCCACATGCTCTGGTCTTTTTCCTTCCGTGTCACCAAATATTCCCTCGGATTCCATCTCCAACAGCTAGCTATCTCCCATTACCCCTGTGTCACCGAATTTTTTTTCCACTCCATCGGACAATTCCAACAGTCTTGGTCTTTTCCTGTGTCACCGATACCCTCGGACCACTTCCAACACCAGGTTCTGTCTTTTTACCTGTGTCATCGATAATCCCCCTCCCGGACCATTCCAACAGTTGGTCCTTCCTCTGTGTCATCGATATCCCTCGGGACCATTCCAACCAGTTTTTCTGGTCTTCTCCTGTTCACCGATATCACTCGGACCATTCCCTACAAGTCTGGTCTTTTCCTGTGTCAATCGATATCCCTCGGACCATTCCAACAGTCTGGTTCTTCCGATCTGTTTCATCGATATCCCTCGGAACCATTCCAACAGTTGGTCTTCTCCTGTGTCCCCCGATATACCGTCGGACCATTCAACAGTCTGGTCTTTTCCTGTGTCTCATCGATATCCCACGCGGGACCATTCCGTGAAATAAGCGATCTGGCCGTGTGGTTTGTCATAGGACAGAAAACGCTTAGGAGAGCTAGTAGGACAAAAAAAAAGGGGCCTCAACGCTGTCGCGTCATGCAGGTATTTGGGTCCTTCAACTCCTGCATTATAACCGGGCGCCGAGACCGTATCCAAGGCATCATCCCCGACTCTCTTTCTCTGCCCTGTTGCTCCACTTAAGCTCTTCTTCGGCCTGTCTGTTCTGTCTGTTCTGCGTCCACTAACTCTTCTCTCCTGTCTCCCTCCCTGGTCTCTCTCGCTTTATCTCTCTGGTCCGTCCTGGATGTCACACACACCACACACACACACACACACACACACACACACACCCACTGACACACACACACATCACCAAACACCCATTTTTGCGCCGAATATGAGAAGAGGAGTGTTTGATCTCTCCTCTCTTCGTTTTCCAATGGTCACATTTAAATGTTGTTTGTTGTTTGCCTGAAGAGGACAAGAAGGTTCCGAATTGGCAATGTATTTTGTCCTGTAATCTATCTTTGTCTGTTGTCCTTTTCGGTGGACTAAACTCCGTCCTTTTCGTCTAAAAACTTTGCTTCATTTACAAAGGTAAATGACAAAAATTCCATATATAACATTATAGTCATTGATAGGTATTTTCACTCTAGATATACACTAGAAAACAATTTCAGTGTATAGAGGAGAGCGGATCAGTTTTAGAGAAAGTGGATGGCACTGAACTGCTCTTTCAGCACCGGGAGAAAATCAGGGGTGATGTTTTCAAGACTGCCCTGTTCCTTGCTATCATTACTTTGACAATTTTGCATTTAGATGGTTTGCTGTGTGTGTGTGTGTGTGTGTGTGTTGTGTGTGGTGTGTGTGTGTGTGTGTGTGTGTGTGTGTTGTGTGTGTGTGTGTGTGTGCGCATGCGTGTACTAAAACGTGTATGTACGCATCATTTCGTTTATTCAAACATAATTACACGTTTTGACATTCCACATGCATATCTACACAATGACATATTAAATCTGAGTGTGATCATATCCTTTTTTATTCTTCTTTTCTTTCTTTTCTCGTGAGGGGGGGGGGGGGGGGGGGGTGTCGTTTCTTCTATTCTGCTATACACTTAACAGGTGATTAATTTCAGATCTATCACCAGATCAAAAAGCAGAATCAATATGTTGTTTTTATACGTGAAATCTGATATAGATGAAAAGTAAAAAAAGAATATTGCCGCCGCCAACAGTTATATGTAACAAAAAGTGTTTCTTTTGTCAATATTGTATCCCACAGAAAGGACATGCTGATTTTCCCTGAGTGGAACCATCTGTCATTGTAGCATCCAAACCTGGGCCGTTCGTGGCGTGAATCGCTGGTAGTTTAGTCGGTGCCATTTGTCTTTATTGATATTAAGATATCTTTATTGATATTAAGATATCGAACAGAAAGCCTCATCACGTCCCCCCCAACGACCCCAGTTGTTTCAGGGAATGACTGAACAGAATGGAATTTCAATTCTCTTCGGTTCTTTCCCTTGAATTTCGATCACCGGTGATCAAGGGTTTCTTCTTCCTGGAATTATGGTATTTAAAACAACCTTTTGTTATCTGAAGCAAATATATCGCCTAAAAAATCCGAACTAGACACATTCATCACACAAATATATATTATTTTAGAAAGAAGAAGCAGAATGTTACGAAAAAAAAAAGAACACATCCGTCATGCAAAATACAAAACTCGCAAAACCTATTGAGAGATCCTACGTGTCCATCATGTGCTATTCCCCTGCGACATCCTCAAAAATCCAGTCCCATGTGGCATTGAATCTTCTTTACATTACAACCCCAGTTTTGTTTTTGTTTGTTTGTTTGTTGTTTTGTCCAGTTACAGAAGATAAGCTTATGTCCACAAACGGAGCTGTGGAATTCATTCTCAGTCAACAACTGAATGAAACAGGGACATGGGTCCTACACACAAAAGTATTTGCTTGTTTCCCTTTCATAAACTTTGACTTAGCCCTGCTCTGAATTCCCTGGGGAACATAGGGCCGCAACCACACTCTTCCAGCGGACACGATTTCGGGAGATCCTCTTCAGCTCGGCCCATGTCATTCCGGCGACCTTCACTCTGCGTCGGTACTCCTTCGCATGTCTGCCTTGGTCTTCCCACTTTTCTTTTGCCCTGAGGGTTCCATTCAAGGGCTTGTCTTGTGATGTTGGATGGAGACTTTCGGAGAGTGTGGCCAATCCATCCCACACTTCCGTTTTCCTGATTTCTAATTTTATTGGAACTTGCTTGGTCTTGTTCCATAGTTCTGTGTTGGCAATACCATCTGGCCCATCTGATGTTCACAAATTTCGCAGACATCTGTTGATAAATGTTTGGAGTTTGTGGGTGTTTGTCTTTGTTGTTCGCCAGTTTCAGAACCATACAGAAGAACAGATTTCACATTTGAGTTGAAGATTCTGATCTTGTTGATGTGTGAGAGGGCAGAGGAATTCCAGATAGGCCGTAGCGTAGTAAAGGTGTGCCTGCCTTACATAAAAGTGTGTTACTATCAGATGGGTGAGTGCTCGAACACACATACAGAAAACTCTTCAAGCACGTGCTTTGCGTGTGTGGTGAATAAATCCCTTAATCTTCATATTTTGTTCATGTTTTAGCCCAGTTACGTGATATGGGGGTTTATTTGTGTATCAGACGGTTTGCATAATGGGAAAAAATCAATTGAGCTAGATTAGAACAGAGAGAAGGGGGAGTTGCAAGAAGAAGGGGGGAGAGAGAGAGAGAGGAGGGGGCGGAAAGGGCAGAAGAAAAGAGAGAGAGAGAGGAGGAATTGGTGACAGAACGGAGGGAAAAGGGGTGCAGGACACACACACACACACACACACACCACACACACACACACACACGCAACGCACACACACACACACACACACACACACACACACACACACACACACACACACACACACTCATACAGAGAGAGAGAGAGAGCCCTCCCCCAACCCATCACCCCACCCTATAGTATAACGATGTCACCGCTCAGACTCCCACAGCCTGTCTCGATCTCCTACCCTCACTCCCGCCGCCATCCCCGCCTCCCTTCTCTCCTCCACCACGCTCTCTCTCTCTCTCTCTCGCTCTCGCTCTCTCTCTCTCTCTCTCTCTCTCTCTCTCTCTCTCTGCTGGTCGTCTCTTCCCTAACGATGCTGCTGTGATGATGTCGCTGGCTGCGGTGGTGGTGGTGGCGGCACGTGCATGGTGGACTTGCGATATATATATTTTCCCCGTCCGCATTCACACCGTCGATGGCTCGAGGAAGACAATTTCGCCTCTCTGTGAGTGTGAGTGTGTGTGTGTGTGTGTGCGTCAGTGAAGTCGTGTTCACGCACGTTTGGACCCTTGTTTTCCGCCTGTACTCACGATGCTTGGACAAAGACAATTCAGTTCAGACTTGGGGTGAAAAGGCTGGCTGGAGATCAATTTGAATCAATATTGTTCAGTCCAGAAAAGCAAATAAACCAAAGTGTGGTTTTGAATTAGACCTGTTGAAAAAAAAAAAGCAAACAAAGGATGACAGAAAAACAACAACAACAACAACGAACACACACAAACGAAACACCCACCAAAACAACAACAACAACAAACACAATAGATTTTGAAGATACTGTGCACGTGTTGCGTGATGTATTTTCACAACTAAATATGCTATTATCAGCTTGTCAGTTAATGCCGATGAGTGATC
>JADBJO010022274.1:0-17500 GCA_016801955.1 Conus betulinus | reverse complement strand
TTCGCTAAGTTTGACATTTAAAATCGTGCTTCTGGGCCCATGCCTTTAAGCTGTTTGCGCTATAAGGCATCTTCGGACGCAACTATTTTTGATGCATAGACAAGAAACTTAAAAAAAATAATAAACAAACAAACAACGGCTGTTCATAATAACCAAATAATTCATCGCTGATGTCTGACCTTTAGAGGCAGCTTTTATTCTGGCTTGCACAAAAAGGTGCAGTGGACTGCAAACGAAAGGAAGCTCATGATGGGGGCGATAGATAGATCCCCGTCTCGATGGATCCCCGTCTTCATAGATCCCCATCTCGATGGATCCCCGTCCCGTCGATTGATTACTGCCTCGATGGATCCCCGTTACTGTGTTTGGATCTACCGAGACGGGGATCTATCGAGATGGGGGTCTACCGAGATGGGGATCTACCGAGACGGGGATCTATCGAGGCGGAAATTCGTCCACATGTACTGGGGATCTATCGAGACGGGGATCTACCGAGATGGGGATCTACCGAGACGGGGATCTATCGAGACGGAAATTCGTCCACATGTACTGGGGGATCTATCGAGACGGGGATCTACCGAGATGGGGATCTGCTGAGACGGGGATCTACCGAGACGGGGATCTATCCAGATGTACTACCCCTCAATAAGAGACTGGATTGTTGTTACAACATTTCGGTTTCAGCTCTGTCCCGTTTCTTAATTTATGTGCCGGGCTAAACTATTTTACTGAATACAGCAAACTTTTGCTTGCGACTGATTGGGAATGCTGCCACTTCTATTTGTCGGTAGAGCAGGGATGTCACGCAAGTTCCACTAGGAATTCAATATCTTTAGGTCAGCCACGAACTTGTGTGCGAGGGAAATTTGCTTCCGGTTCTTTAAACTTGGCCTTTTTGCACGTGAAATCGAAAACTGCTCGTGTGCTTTAATTTCAGTTTGCCTGGGGGTTCCCGCCCCTACCGTTCTTTCCGTCTCATCTTGCTTGCCATTTCAGTGGCACACACACGACCTCACCAAATGACAGAGCCGCAGAGAGAAAATCGAAACTAAGATCACCATGCAAGAAGGGAAGAAAAGGCGACACAGAATTTGAGACTTTTTTTTCTTTTTTTCTAAGTGCTGATCATGAGGATAATGAAGATGATCTCTGGAGTTCCAGTCCTGGCTTAGACTACATGGCAGGCCTGTACTCTACGCTTCCCTTTCATAATATACATGCTGGTGTCAGCCAAGCCCGAGAGACACAAACACCTGCTATGTCAGGCAGACAATACAAACACACACTCTGAGAGACACATCCATTCAGCGTTAATGGAGTGAAACTCGATTGTTTCGTTCTAGTCTTCGCAGATGCGCCCGTAGCTAACTCACAGCCCTGGATAGGAGCCGATCGGGGCCGAAAAGTTCCATAAATAAATTAATGGCTGTGATAGGAATCAAACTCATGACACCCACCCTCCGCCTCCGACACCCCCCCCCCCCCCCCCCCCCTCCCTCCACCTCCCACAGCCGAGAATTTGCGACACTAAGCACTTCTCCACAGTGTCTGGTGCTGGTTTATTCTTGGCTGCAGGGCAAAAACAAAGACCTTTCCTCCAATAAGATTGAGACAAACAAAGACCTTTCCTTCCATGAAATACCAAGCACAGGAATGATTAACTCATGGATAGACACAGGGATACAGAAAATCGGTAATAAAAAAAAAAAAAGATGTTTTGTGTGCTAATAAAGAGCCTCACTCATTTTAAGTACTAATATTTTCTTTTTATACTGATCAATCGGAACGCATCTACGTATAGATAGATGCGGGATGACTCTTTAGCGCCATAATCACAACACGTTCAATAAAGATTCTATGAAACCATATTCGGCCAATCCTACAGAGATCAGTCGCATTGACGGCCTGTTTTAAATCAGGCAGAGGAACGATTTGTTCGCATCATTTCAAAAAAAGGTTGTTCCATGTAATGTTTTGTATATCTATTTGTATAACAAATCGTTTTCAGCGACGCTTTTTTTCCCGTTCTTCTTGTCATAATTTTACTCACCATTGCTACCAATCACACAAAAATAACAATAATTGGAAGGGCACCTTCTGTTGATATAATTATCACCAGTACCCCTCTTGAATCAAAGAGGGTTTCTTGTTTTTTTCTTTGTTCTTTCTTCTCTGTACTTTGCAAATATCCGACTTGCCACAGCAAGACGATCAACACAATCCATGCTGCGAACTGTATGAACGGAAGTTTATTTCCCCGACACCTGTCGAAACGACGCTGTCCGCAAGTTAACAAAGGCCTAGGGAAACATGCTTGCCACAGCTGGCTATCCTCCCTGCTACGGCTGCGTGGTGAACGCCAGCACAGAGTCTACATGGGGAACAATGAGTAAAATTACAAGCGCCTTGTGAAGATCAAAACCCTGGAGCAGTAGTTATTATCATCATAAAGGACAAATTTACACAGAGCCAATTCGCGAATAATTATTGCCACTTTTGAATCACAGAGAATATCGATTTAAAATTATCAACACACGTACACACACGAATGAAAAAAAAAAATTCAGCCAATTATGTAATTTTTTTTCAAATGGCATAAAACGAGTACATGTCTCTTATTAAACAAACTAAAGCAATTATAGTGAAATTGCCATGTTGTTGACAGCCCAGGAATGGGAGAGGGAAAGGAGAGCGGAAGGAAGTGGGGAAGGAGGGACGGGGGAGAGAAGTAGTGGAAGGGGATGGAGCAGGGAAGGGGGGGGGGGGGGGGGATGGAGGTGGCAGGTCAGGAAGACTAACCAGAACATAGATTCGGCCTCACAGTTTATTTTACATAGACATACACGCATGCACTTGCACCACTAAGTATCGGACAATTGACAGACAGCATCCGAATCCGAGTTTAGCAGAAAAAGGGCAGATTTCTTGTCAGAGCAGCCGTTGGTAAGGACGATTTCAAGTGCTGCTTTTAAAGGCAGCAGCATTTTTTCTGTTACAGAAGAACATATATAGATAAACTGCTATGAAATTTTTGAACTATGGCATACTGTATATGAATACGTTTCACCAAATGTGACATAAAAATGTGTAGTAGAGTTTTGTCAGTTTATATTGAGTCGGTCACGTGCCGCCAAACGAAAGTAGTGACCTCAGTGACCTTATTAAGGGAGTAAATAATACATCTGCTTTTGCGGCTAAAAATCAAACACTAAGCGTCGACGGTTGAAGTGAAGTCCGGAAGAAATGTACAATTTCAGTGAGCAGAAGAAAACAGCAGAGAGGTGGATCAGGATGGACTGTTTCAGGATTCTGAAACACCGTCGACCTCCCCTTGTCAAGCTCCTCCTTCCCCATCCCACCCCCTCATCTCTCCATCCCGCCTTTCTCCCCCCTCCCCGTCCCCCTTCCCCCCCCGTGTCTTGTCTCTCTCCTTGTGGTCCCATTCCGAAAAGAAACCTAAAGAAGCGCCTTAATGAGCCCACTCAGGAAAAAAAAAAAGGGGGAGAAAATCGTCATAGAAACGCGTCATCAGCAAATAGGCCCATGTGCGGATAATGCACATCGTCTCCCGTGCACCTCTCACCCCTCACCACCCATCCCTTTATCCACCAACTTTTTGGCCAGTGTCTTTCATTTGGAAAATGAGAGCCCCCCCCCCCCCACCCCCCATACCCTCTCCCCTACCCGTCTTCCTTCTCTCCCTCCCGCTTCCCTAACTCGACAAGTTTTCGGCGAGTGGACCTCTCTGTCTAAACGAGAATGAATGCTGGGTACATTCGCACCCATCCCTTCTCTCCCCCCTCCCACCCCCTTTTTTTCCACTCTTTTCACACTCTTCCAGCTCAACAGTTTTCTCTGGTTATCTGAACGAGAAACCGAATCTTTCCCCACTCCCTCCATCCCTCCCCCCTTCTCCTCCACAACCTCCGTGTCCCATCCCCGCCCCAAGCGCTCTTCCCGAAACGAAACGTCACATGTGAAGACAAACTCCGTCAGAGACCCACTTGGCAAGAAAACTTTAAAAGAAACCCTCTCTCCCATCCCCCACCTCCTCCCGCTCGTTCCCCCCTACCCCCCCCCTCCCTCCGTTCCCCTCTTGCTCCCATTCCACACACACACACACACACACACACACATCTTAGTATCTTGTCTCGGTTTCGAAACGACTCGCAATAACGAGACATGTTTTCGCATGCGCACGTGCGGATTCTACCACGACTGTGTTTCCTGGGGTTTACCGGCTGGTCCATCCAATCTCACTGATTTCAATGTTAGTCGGCACGTTTGTCTTTCCGTTGAGCGTGCAGGGAATGCCGCCCTCTGCACTTCCAAGTCACTGGGGACCACGGAGGATGGAGTCATGGGTGGATCACTTCCAACAGGGAAGAGAGGAAGAGTTTCCGCTTTTCTTTCTTTCTATCCTTTCTTTGATTCCATGTTTCTTTCTTCCTTCCTTCTTTTTTTTTTATATTTTTTTTCTTTCTATTGAAAGATCCATAGTGTTTAAAAAAAATCGTTGAACGAAGACATGTGGTAGGACAGGGGTGATGGTGGTGTTTGTGTGGATGAGGTGTGTGGGTGGGTGGGTGGAGGGAATGCGCATTGCTCGGGTGAAAAGAATGGAGGTGCCTTCATTTTTGAGAGGTGGGGGGGGGGGGGGGTGATAAATAATCCTCACCTCACGTAAACTGTTTAAAAGTTGACGTTTTCTTTTCCTGACACGTAGTATTTCAGGCATTTACAGTTGGTTTCCATCCAACAGTTCCCACCGCATGTTAAGTTTGTACACCCTAAATTCCGAATCTTCTCCACAACAATTGTACTGGACAACCCGACAACATTCTTTGCAAACGATCCATCAAAACTTCATAAAGTAACTTACAGGCCAAGTTTCTTTTCAATCTGTAGATGCGGATTTGGCACGCACATTCCCTTTGCCAAACAAAGTTCGAGTCGTCACGCAATGTACCAACCGTCTTGGAATGAATCCTCACGCACGCGCACAGATACACACACACACTCAGCCACATCCGAGTGCGTGCACTTACAAGCGCGCGCGCACTCGCACACACTCATTGCGCGCGCGCGCGCTCACACACACACACACACACACACACACACACACACACACACACACACACACACACACACACAAACACACGCGCGCGCACGCACACCACACCACACACACACCACCCAACACACACACACACACACACACACATACACAAAAACATACAAACACACGCGCGCGCGCACACCGCGCAACACACCCACTCACACACACACACACACACACACACACACACACACACCACACACACACACACACACACCACACACACACACACACACACACAAAGACAGAGAAGAGAGAGAGAGAGGGATAGAGAGAGAGAGAGAGAGAGAGCGGCACGATCGAGCTCTTTGACTCTAAAGCTCATTCAATGAATTACATATTTGCAATGCAAACACATTTTACACATTCAATCCCCATCCCCGAACCTCGCCGCCACTTATTTTGTCCCATCTGCCCTTTAACCCTTCATCCTCCCTCTCCACAGCACATTCACACGTGAGTTAACAAAGTGAACAGTCTCTCTAGGGATGCGTGGGTGGCCCCGTGGTACAGCACCGTCGTAGTGGTCAGATGTGGAGAGTTCGAATCACTGGCGTCGGACATCAAAACTGCTGTTTTGGGTGCCGATGTTGATGTGAGGGTGTGGGTGTTTCCCCTCGATGTCAGAAAAGCCGCATGCCTCCACTCTCCTGGGATAGTCGTCTGCTTCTTCTGCTTTTTCTCCCTTCACTCCTTGGGGAGGCACTGGGACATTTTTCATGAAGAAAAATTCACCAGGCTGCGTCAATATTGTCTTGTTAATGTTGTTGTTGTTTTGTTTTTGTTGCTGTTGTTCTTTCTTTTTCTTTCTGTCTTTCTTTCTATCATGCATTCCTCTTCTTCCAAGTATTCTTTTTCTTTCTTTCCTTCTCCCTCTTCCTTCTTCTTCTCTTTTTCTTCTTCTTGTTCTTGTTGTTGTTGCTCTTCTTCTCCCTTAACTTCATGGGAATTTACTGGGGCATAGCGTTGAAGAACAATAACCAGATTCAACCAGTTTGTCTGTTAATCAAATATCAAAGTTTGGATGAGAGATAAGAGAGAGAGAGAGAGAGAGAGAGAGAGAGAGAGAGAGAGAGAGAGACAGACAGACAGACAGACAGACAGACAGACAGACGGAGACAGAGTCCTGGCACCGTCCAGCTCTTTGGCTCTGGAGCTCTTTGAATGAATTACATGACACTGGGACACTTTCATGAAGAAAAACTCACCAGGTCGCTCCCGTATTGTCTTGTAGTTGTTGTTTGTTGTGGTGGTGGTGGTGGTTGCTGTTCTTGTTGCTGTTGTTGTTCATCTTCTTCTTCTTTGTTGTTATTGTTGTTGTTGTTGTTTTTCTCTTCTTCTTTGTTGTGTTGTTGGTGGTGGTGGGTGGTGTCTTCGTAGTTTTTAGTTGTTGTTCTTCTTCTTGTCGTCTTCCCCCCTTCTTCTCCTCCTCCTCCTTCTTTCCTCTTCTTCCTCAACTACGCTGAAAAAACAATCATCCAGGTTCCCGTGGTCTGGCCTTCTTCTTCTGCCTTACAGCTCCACCGGATCACTGGGGGCGCTACACTGAGGAACAGTTCATTTGGTTCGTCCCAGTCTGATTGGTGTGTGCCAAGGTTTGGATGTGTGTGTTTGTGTGTGTGTGTGTGTTGTGTGTGTGTGTGTGTGTGTGTGTGTGTGTGTGTTTGTGAGACAGAGAGAGAGAGAGAGAGAGAGAGAGAGGGAGGGGGGGGGGGGTTGATTAAGTGGCGCGGTCTAGACGATGAAATGATGTGTGTGTACATTTCCTTCCCCTAAACTCTCTCAGGAGTCGTTGGGGCACCACCCTTTAGAACACTTCACTAGGATCGTCCAGTTCTGTCGATAGTGTGCCAAGACCTTGGTCTCTGCAAATGTTTTATCTCTGTCCACTCACCAATGTTGTTGGCCACCTTTCTTTTTTCCCTTCTTTTCCGTGGTCTCCTTACCGCAACAGTTCCTTGGAGCCATTTCTTTTTTTCTTTCTTTTTTTTTTTGCAAGGACATTGGCTCTGGTACTACTTGGCCATAAAGTAGTTTTCTTTTTCTATGTAGTGTCAATACTTCTTCTCACGTGGTCCGCAGTGCTGCTTCGTGGTTTGACGCCCCCTGTTGATTGGTGATAGGATCAATGTTTCTGATGTTGAGATTCCTGCAGTAACACCTCATTTCTATGGCATGGATTCTTCTTTTCAGAGACCCGCTGTCAGCATTCATGTGTCACGTGCATATCTGTGAGGAATGAATGGTGCCAGTGCTTAGGGGAGCCTGATCTTGTTTGTATGGCGATGTTGTTATCTTTACATACAACTTTTTTGTTGTCGGGACAGTGCTGATGTTTTTGCTGTCCTCGCGAGGATTTCTTTTCCGTGTCTCTCGTTGCTAATGATACACCCCAGGCGAGTAAATTTCTAGCTGATGTTTATGGGACAGTTCTATCCGTATTGATGGCGGTGTTGTGACTGACCACCAACGTGGTATTCCCCCGGAGTTATCAATGGCCAGCCGCAACATTACTGTTGAGGATATTTATACCCATTACATCATCATTTGACGAGAGGTGTAGGCATGAAACCTGAACGTGACTGGCGTCTCCTGTTTTCTTATTGCTAAAATGACTGTAACTTTATTAGACCTCACGTAAATGTTTCCAGGGTGGATCACGCTCTGGTTCCAAGAAATAATCTCTTTTGTATGCATAGTACATATGTGTACTATTCAACCATGTTTCCCGTTCGTGTATTGTCCTTTTGTGATGCCTTATTTCATTTGTTCTTACCATCACAGGACAGCAGGACAGAAGAGTCAGTGTTATTCAATGTTAAGCGGGCAGGGATCTCATATGCCTACTGTGCCAGTCATGTGCAACAGGATATGAGGACCTGTCTCCCAGTTTAGTCTTTTCAGTTGTTCATCCAGTGACTTTTCGGTCTGCCCTCTAGAAGGTCCATCCTCCACTGTACCCTGCAGGACTGTCTTGGACTGGAGTGAGATACACATACGTATCTGTCAAAAGTATGATGCTAGGTGACTTTCGTTGAGAAGTTCTGTCAGTGTCTTGTGTTGACTTGTTGGCCGACTTCGCTATGTCTGTGTTGTTCACTGTAGGGGATGAGGACAGTCCTTATGAAGCGTTTTCTTTGAACACCTGGATTTTTTTTTTTTTTTTTTTTTTTTTTGCGTTTGCGTTAAGCCACTGCAGTCAGCTGCATTTACATCTAGCGTATCTTCATTCTTTGTATGTAACTTGACTGGAACGAGAATACAGGTTATTTTTGTTAAGATCGTCACACAGCTTATTATGTCTCTCCTTACCTCTCATCTTTGTCTGTCTGCCTGTCTGTTTCTGAGTTTGTATGTCTGTCTGTCTGTCCGTCCGTCTGTCTGTGTCTGTCAGTCTGTCTCTCCGTCTGTCTGTCTGTCTGTCTCTCCTCTCAATCTCTCTCTCTCTCTGTCTCAAAAACGTGAATGTTTTTTTTTTTTTCGAGAAAAACTATTACCAGCAAAGGAAAATGAAACAAGCTCGGGCAAAGCCTGCTGCTTGATTTTGTGGTGAAGTGGGACTTCTTTTTCGTCCGCCGTGCATCTCAAGAGATCCCGTTTCTCAATACATGGTTTGCGTGAAGACTACAACTCTGGCCATCATCCCCCCCTTCCCCCTCCGCCCCCCGCTCCCCATCCTCCGGCCCCCCCCCCCCCCCCCCCCCCCCCCCCCCTCCCCTTTTCCCTCCTCCCACCCCTGCACCTTCCTCTCCCTCTCCTCACCGACGCTGTCAGCATTAAGCTGTCGGTTCCGCCGACAAGCTTCTGAGGCACATCACGATCAAAGCTCACATCAGTGAACAGACCTGAAGCTCACCTCAAACAGGACAGCAGCCCAAAGAATAACAGAGGAAAAGCCGTAGTACAGGACACTACGGTTTTCAGAAAGTCGAGGAGAGATGAACTTAGGCTTGGTTATAGCCGAGGATTCTTATTCAAGATAATGGAACTGAAGAGAACTGAAACTGAAATCATTCAAGAGGAGATCTGCCCCTAAAACACACACACACACACACACACACACACACACACACACACACACACACACACATATATTACACATACATGCACTCAAAACGATATATATATATATATATATATATATATATATATATATTATATATATATATATATATGTTTTTGAGTGCATGTTATCATAACCAAGATTTGAGTACTGACTGTATATGACGTTTATTCTCCCTCTGTGTGTGTGTGTGTGTGTGTGTGTGTGTGTGTGTGCCTTCTCGTTAGATCCTTGTGGTATTCTGTTTGCAGCACGATCGTATCGATCACTAACTTCTTCATTTTTTGTTCCTGAAGTAAATATAAATGCGACAATATTCTGAAAATACAACCCTGCCACTCAGTGTTCTGTGTCTTCGGGGGTTGTTTCCTATTTCCGTTTCACTTAGAATGATAAACAGACCGACGCTTCAGACGAGGCTGTAAAAAGACGTCCATTTTAACTATGCATGCATTCTGTTATGTGCAATCCAAATTGGACTACGGTTCCAACAGTTTCTCTTGTTAATGCCGTCATTATTGAGCCCAATGGCTTCTGCTGCTGTTTCTGCTCGTGTGCTCCACTTGAGAACTCATCATAAGTTTCTCCTGATCTCTTAGTACAAGGTGTAGACAAAGGAATCTTTATCACTATCTATTCTCTCTGCAACGAAATGCCTATTTCTTTTAGGGCTACCGTTTGACGGCATCTATCATTTTGATTATACACAACGGCCTTTCGACCCATGTACCATAACCGGGGTGTTCGCCGAGACCATTGGTCCTCTCCGTCGAGGTTTCTTCCGGGCCGTGATTGACACGCTCTCCTGGATCCCGTTTCAACCTCGCGCTGTTTCAACTTAGCTGTTTGTCCAAAAGAGGAAAGCGTGGGTCACTTTTAACAAGAAATGACTGGCCATCCAACGGGTGAAACATTGAAAGACTTGACCTTTGCTGTTCGGCCTTGTTTAGTATTTTACGTATTGGGTCGGCAGTGTCCGGCCGAAATAGAGAACGCACTTTGCTTGTCTATAGTAAACATGCGGTGCGTTATCCGTCTTTTCTCGAAGTCGGTCTGTTCTGGAGTACATCCGGAGTTGATTCCATCCGTTGTAGATTATTTTCAATCAACCCGTCAACAACCCAAAACGCGAGCGTGATGTAACAAATGCACTTTCTTACAACGCCGAACCGAAGTGAGTGGGGGGTGGGGGGGTCGGGGGGGGTGGGGGGGGGGGGGGGGGGGGGGGTGGGGGGGGGGGGGGGGGGGGGGGGGGGGGGGGGGGGGGGGGGGGGTGGGGGGGGGGGGGGGGGGGGGGGGGGGGGGGGGGGGGGGGGGGGGGGGGGGGGGGGGGGGGGGGGGGGGGGGGTGTGGGGGGGGGGGGGGGGGGGGGGGGGGGGGGGGGGGTGGGGGGGGGGGGGGAGAGGGAGGGGGAAAGCCCGACCGACCATTTGACCAAAAACATTCTACATAATCTAACCAATATTATCTGTTCTGACCGTCCTGGGAGAGAAAAACGGGTCAGTGAGATATCAGCATCGATATCCCTCCCCCCCCCCCTCCCTCCCACCGGAGTTATCCCCATACGGGCCCCCCCCCCTCCCTTCCCCCCACCTGGGCGTATCGATAAGAGTCCTTGCTCAAAGTACTCCTCCTCTTGGTCAGATACTGTCCCCTGCCTTCGACATTTCATTGACTCTGATAAGTCAGCACCCTGCTGCTTGCTAATGACTCGTGTCTTTGGTGGGTGCATGACGGAGATACCTGGTCCCCCTTCAAAACTGTGGAAAAACGGCTTATCCTTCCTTTAATACCCTCATTCACCCCGGCGGGGGGGGGGGGGGGGGGGGGGGGGGGGGGAAGGCTTTTATTTCAGTTGCTTTTACGAGGTTTTTTTTTCAGCTTGGGGTTGGGTCGGGGAGGGAGTGAGAAGTGTGGGTGGTATCCAGCAGGGGGAATGTTGACATGCAGGACTGTCATAGCGGGTGGAGTGGGGGGGGGGGGGGGGGGCGGGGGAGAGGGAGCACGTGCTGTAGTAAGCGTAAGTGACATGTAGTGAGGTACAAGCGGGGGAATATGGAGCGCGGAGTGAGTATTAAGTTGGTGGGAGACTGTAAGAGGGGTGGGGGTGGGGGGGGGGGGGGTGGGGGGGGGGGGGGGGTGGTGGTGGTGGGGGCTGGCGGAGCGGGCTGGTATTGACACACGCTTCATGAAAGGAAATCGTGTTTCATATGAAAATGTTACCCAATAGCACGTTGTTTCTCCACATTCCGAAGCGTTCAGTAAGAATATGGGTAAACATCGTCGTGGACAAGCTGGGAAAACAGGATTACATCTTCTTAAGGTTTTCATCTTTATACGGGTACTTTTTCTTACATACGTTTTCTAAAAAAGCGGAGGCTTCTGGCGGAGTAAGCAGCAGCAGAAGCCCGCAGCGCAGGCCACGGGCGGCGCACAGCACATTAGTCGTGGTACGGACTCGCTGTCAGGGTCGTCCAATCCTCTAGTCCGTGGTCGTGTATTGATAGTTGTACTAGGGTAAGTAGAGGTAAACGCGAGGCAGGGAAAGTAAGGGGTTCACCGGTAACGTGTAATAGTATCTTTTGGCAGGGGAACGAGAGTGGAGAAGACAAGAGAAGAAGCTAGAAAGTGCAAAAGAAGTGTGTAGAGATTACAAACAAGAAGAGGGAAGGAAGTATGAGAAACAAGAAAAGTGTGTCAGTAGGCCTGGCAGCAGCTAGTTCAAGGAAAGGAGAGGAATAAACCGAATGAAAGTTCGGAGGAGGGGGGATGGAGTGTGGTGGATCGAAGGAGGGTGACAAATTTTAGGGTGGAAACAGTCCATGGAAAATGTCAAATGGAAGAGAACCTGCTTTGTTAAGAGACATTATCGTGCAAACAACCGCAAAAAAATTAGAGCAAGGTCATCTAAAGAGGACGGAATTCAACAAAGCACCGAAGCCGTGCAACGATGAGCACAGAAAGGGTAAACCAAAAAAAAAATATTACAACTGCATACCAAATAGAAGAGTACGTTCCCCCTAACCATTCGCCGTGGCGAAATACCGAGCACCAATAAAAAACAGTGGAACTTTCCCCTTCTCGAGGAGCAACCATTTCAACACTATCATGTATAGGTTTGCAAACAATTTTTAAGGACCCCAGAGCTTTCACCAACACCAACAACCATTCCACACGTTTAAAACTGCAGTATGTGAACCAAGAAAAACTAACCTCCATTTTTCAAAGAAAGTTTATAGACGTTTCATCTCAGAAAACCACACTCCTCTGAACGTTCCTGAGTCTCTTATTGCTTAGGGGAGATGTCTTTACAGTAACCTCGTTATTTTTCCACACACACGACACCCACTCACACACCCCGCACACATTCCACACGACAAGAGAGGTCACACACAGAAGGCCAGTCCCACACCGGGACCCCCGATGAGAACAGAGAGAGAGAAGCGATAGCGATGATAGAGAGAGGCGCGAGCAGAACCAGGTCCTCCGCGTATCCATTCTAACGAACCATCCATGAAGTCATGCAAGTCGGAAAGTCTCTAACATACAACGTGAACTATACCAGGTAATACACACGCATATGTCACTCCACTGCTAGGACAAAGCGAGAGACTCACAAACTCCACAGGGTGGGAACGTTCCCTGTGTAATCCTCCCGTACTCCCTCACAAGTTTGACACGGGGAGAGGCCTTTAAGTGTAGGCATCTGGGGACCTGGTCCCGGGGCTCGCTTTTATAAAGTCCTGTTAATATCTAGTCGGCAACTGGAGGATAAAGAAAGTACATCACGAAACGATTTCAGATCTTGTTCACTTTGTTCCCTCGGTTGCTAAATTCTTGGATCTTGTTGTCATTCAGTGTCGTTCATGGGGACGTGTGGTTAGTTGATTTTTGCACATGGTACAAACACGTGTTTTAAATCATTTTCAAGTTTCTTGTGCATATCCATTTTTTTTTTACGCGTTATATTGAGAACACGAAGGGTGTAAGTAGGGAGGGTCTTTGATCCTTCAGGTGCTATTTTTTATTGGGTTGGTGGTTGTTGTTCTCTAAAAGGAGTTGTTGGTTGTTTGATATTTTGTTTTCTGGGAAAAAAGTGTTGGGGGCGGGCTACCTATTAATCCTACTGTTGTGCCCTTGCTTGCGTTCTTGTCTATGGCTCTTGGTTTAATGTTGCTTTTACATTTTTGAAAAATTTTTTTTGTTTGGAGGGTGTTTTCCGTTGCTCTTTTTTTTGGTCTTATATTGAAGGGCGGTGTTTGTGTTTCGAGTTGTGTGTTTTTTTTCTTATGTTTGTTTCACTTTGGGGATATTTTTTAAATTCTTTTTCTTGTTTTTGGTTTCCCCACAGTTTTGCCTCTTGCCTACCTGCCTTACTTTCTTGCCTGCCTTCGCCTTTTCCTTTATTCTATGTCTCCCTTTATTATTTCACTCAATTTGATTTGATTGTGCCACCACAGGGGCAGGGCGCCGACGGCTCGGCGGTGTGGCATGTAACAACTCAGTATCGTAAGAAGCATGTCGAACCCCTACCAATTCCTGCTTGTGTCCCAGAGGGTCAAGTCACCCGTTGCTTTACACAAACTTGTTCGCTGAGCTCCCTAGACTAACATAGGCGAATCTTTCACCCAAGCGGTACCAACTGGGGGTCCCATCTTATCTGAGCTTCTATTTGAAGAAAGTTGTCATGGAACAGCATTTTGTGAAAACAAAAATAGGAAAAAACATTCCTTAAAAGAAGTGGTCTTGCGGAAATGTCACGACCACTTCGCTGCCTGTCGCTCAAGAATTCATTTAGGATAGTAACTGCACAACACCACTGTTGCTCGAGATACATTTAAACACTAGGTAACTGAACAAACAAACTACCGCAAGAAACATAACAAACAAGAAACAAACAAACAAAAAAAACAACCAACATTTCCTTATAGTTTTTTCTTGATTATATTTTGCGGCGCGTTGTCCCACAGGTTTGCCCGATATGCTATGGTATTTCTTATTTTTATGTTTTTTTTTCATTCTTTTTCCTTCAAGGCATGTTGTTGAGTAACCTTCGTTGGGGACAAATGAAGTCTCCCTCTCACGACCCTTAATGCCCGGGCACGCATGGCTTTGCACAATCAAGAACCGTCCTGAGCCAAAACCGGGGAACGGAGTGAAAGGGGGAGCGGGTCCCCAGTACCTCTGGCAGTGAACTCCTTTTTCCCCTAAGTGTGGTAGAGTCAAAAAGAAGCACAATCTTATGTTATTTTGGGGGGGGTTTTCCCATTCAGTTAAACTTCATGCTACTTACCTGGGGGGGGGGCTGGCCGCTGTCTCGGAGGTGTCAAAATGGAACACTGTTTTTCTCGGGTTTTCTGTTTTGTGCCGCTATTGATAATTCACTTATGTCGTGACAAAGGGGACTCCCAGAACGGCGTTTGATAAGGAAGTGATCGAAACTACAGCGTGCTACTTTGGTGATGAAAACGACCGTATCACGGAGAAAAGGAGTTCTTCTCCACTTTTCGAGAAGGCCGCCCCCTTATAATTTTTTTTTTTTTTTTTTTTTTTTTTTTGTTGATATTTTTTTTTTTTTTTCAACCTAACAACGGGTAAAAATATAACGCCTGAAATTCTGAATGTGGGCCCCGATATATTGATTTTGTGAGTGAGTAAGAGGAGTGATACGAGTGAGTGATGGTGTGATGTATGTATGTGTGTGTGTGTGTGTGTGGTGTGCGCGCGGCGTGCGCGCGCCTGCGCTGACGCGCGCCTTAGTCACAGCCCTGAATTTTATCCTTCGCAGGGGGGGGAGGGTCGTGGGGGGGGCCTTTACAATGTGTGGTGAGGATTTGGATAGGTAAACTAAATCGTTGCAGATAAGGATGAAATAGCAACATGTTTAATCAGTGAGTGCCTCGATTTATCTTCTTTCTGAGGATCCTCCTTTTTCCTTTCCTTGCGAAAATCGGGGTGGGTACAGGGAAGCGAAGGTTAGGAAAAGGAGAAAAAGTGGGGGATGAAAAAAAATTGATATTAAATTGTAGAGGTACTTTCAACGGGGGGGGGGGGACGATGTGAATATCGCTTAGACTATAGCTCTTAAAACAATCGACTAAGGTGTTTGTGTGAAAATTAGAAAGTACCATGCATTCTTGGGGGGTTACGGGGGTAAGTTCCATTCCTGTTTGGATGCATTGGGTTCGCGATGGGTCTCTTATTTTTATTTTATTTTTTTTTTTTTGGCTTCGTTCTCGTGGATATGGCGAGCTCGATTGGGCATGTTTGATGTTCTATCCGGTATTTGCCGGTCGGGGGGAGTGAAGATGCGGGGAAGGGGGGGGGCGGAGACAAATTCAGGGGTTTGTGTAGTGGTCGTAGATTATAGCAGGGGGGGCAACCAAGGGCACCCTGGGCCCCAGCTCGTTGCTATTACTGGCCTGGTAACACTTCCGGTCGCGGGTGATAAAACCATCTTAATGTTGCCTCCGTTCGATCAACCCGCGGGGGTCCCTCCTCACAACCCCAGAGGGGCGGAAGGGGGGGGGGGGGGGAAGCCCCGCCCAAGCCCGGGGACGGGGACCGGGGGGGACGCGCCCAACCCCCAGCAACGGGGAACAAGAGGGGGGGAGGGACCCCGGGCACGCGGACGGCGTCCCGGGCGGGGGGGGGACTGAGAACGACAGCCAAACCCCCCCGGGGGAAAAAAACGAAAACCGCTCCCAAAGCGGGGGGGGCAACCCCCCGCCCCAACAAAAAAGGGGGCGGGGGAACGCGGGCCCCAGCGGGGGGGCCCTGCCACCCGGCCGCAACCGCCCTGAGGCAAAAGCAGGAAAAACGCGCCCGGGGCAATCAGGCCAGAAATCGCACAGGGGGACGGGCCATCGAGACGAAACACACGCTAAAAACAAAAGAGCACCTCGGGGCCCCATATGAACTTTACAGGGACACAACCACTGGGCGTGCACGCGGGCAGTCCTACCAAGCAGGGGGGGGGGGGGGGGGGGGGGGGAGGGGGGGGCGGGGCGCAAAGAAAAAAAAAAAGCGCCGCATCCGGCCGCCCCCGCGCCGCAGCTCCCACCCTGGCTAAAAAACCCCCCTCGGTCAGCCGCGTCCGAGGGGGGGGGGGGCCGGGGGAGGGGCCCGGGCGGCGGCCGGGGGGCCGCACCCCCCGCAGGCGGGGGCGGGGGGGGGCCCGAGCTGACAAAAAACACGCGCGAACAAATCCTCTATGGTCGGGGTTTTTTCCATCTTTTTTTCTTTTTCTCTTTTTTCTCCCCCCCTTTTCCCTTTTCTCTCTCCCTTTCATTTTTTTCCTTATCTGACGTATTCTTAGTCCCTGAATGTGTCTGTGGCCCGAATGCCAATGGGGGCGGGGTGGGGTAATGGTGTGTGGAAGGTGCTGTCCATCGACTATCTAATATCCTATTAACAAGAATTCACGCAGATAGTGTATTTGTTTTATACAACTCTTTTTTCAGTTTTTGACATAATTGTCTATTGAACCATTTTGATCTTAAAAAAAAAAACCCGTTGGTTTTTGTGTTTTTTTGCTTGTGGATCTGTAGTTTTAAAAAAAAAAATTGACAGTTATGAAACACAGATTTAGTCATTTATTTTTCCTTTGATGTCCGTATTTAACCCAGTGCAAAGAAATAAAAGAAAAAACCAAAAAAGGTGGGGACGGAAAACAAACAACCTGTGGCTCAAATTTTTTTTAAAATCAAAAATAGAGGTAGTACACAAGCAAAAACAACACAAAAAACAAACAAAACACACATTTTCACGAAATCTACAATAATCCAGGACAGGAAGTTGGAAAGCCCTCAGGATATTGTTATCTTTTCGTCCTTGCTCTTCTTTGTTCTTGTTCTTCTTTCTTTTCCTTTCCGTCTGTCCTGTCCTGTTTCTATGTTTCTTTCTTTCCTTCCTTTTTTAAAACGTTCGCGATAAGGGCAAGAGGTGATGGTGGTGGAGATAGGGGGGATCTGAGATAGGCAGACAAGTTGGAATCCCGAAGGCATGAAGGTCGTGATATCTGGCAATGTGCTATCGAAATGCATGCACGCAGATGTTATGTTTTACGCGCCCCGTGCCAATATATCGCTCGCGCTCAGCAGTCCATACGGCAAGAACGCGGGTTTTGTTTGGCGAAGACCTGGGGTAAAACGATCGATGTGACTTCAAAGGGCGTTATCTGATTCATCTGGTCCTGATTCCGTATGTCGTCTCTGTCCACCCAATTGACCTGTCCTGGCTTTCCACCCCCCCCCCCCCACTTTCCCACCGCTTCCGCCTCCACTTCCCCTTTTTCCTCTTTTCTCCCCCCTTCGCTT
>JADBJO010022273.1:22500-28196 GCA_016801955.1 Conus betulinus | reverse complement strand
TCAGGCTCGGGGGGGGGGGGGAGGGGGGGGGGGGGGACGGTGGGAAGCATGATACTAGGGAAATACTATGAAAATGTGTCTTGAACATTCTGGATTGTGAAAGATCGGGGACCATGCGCGCTCTTCCAGGCTAACCAAATAGTTGGTTGGTTGACGCCTCCTATTTTGAGAGGTCTTATAAGTTGTCCAGCCAGAAGGTAGAAGGGAGAGACCTTCTTGAGAGTGCCGTATTTGGAGGTGTACGTGGATGAGAAAAAAAACCACAAAAAACATGACCACTGTTTTTTTTATTTTGTTGGTGTTGGGTTCGTTGTGGGCTTTGTGTGGTGTTGTGTGCCAGAGAATGGTAGCACAAGGCAGCGTAGTTTGGGATGCAAGGGCATGTAATCGGTTCCCAGGGGAGCAGAAGTTCCTGTCTTGTTTGTATGTTACCTTGGGACACCGCCAGCTTTGTGTAGATCGTTTTTGTGTGTGTGTGTGTTTTGTTGTTGTCTTTTTTTTTTTTTTTTGTTTGTGACTCTTGTGTTCACCGTTTTACATTTTGGTTTCGCAACCTCACGCCCCCTGACCAACCCAGTGACGTGCAGCCCCCCCCCCAAAAACTTTATGGTTGTCCGCACTGTACCAAAGGTGCCTCTGGACCTGCTAGGCCCCCCCAGGTACTCTGGTCCCGGTCCTCTGCGAGAGACCTGACAGTTCCCTTTCTGGACGTTTAGTGTCCGCACGGCATGACCACGCCACTTTCGTCCCGCCCCCCGGGGGATGCATCGCCCGTTGGCATGAGCCCGATTCGTACTCCCCGGGTGTGCGGTTCCCCTTCCCCCGCGCCTGTCCGTCCCGGGGGGCTTTTGCCCTCCGCGGTCTTAGTTCTGACCCCTTCTCCCGTCCCTCGCCTGGGATCTCACCGATGTTCCTTTGCGCGGCCGCGTCCCTCCGGCCCTCGTCCATCCCGTCCCCCTTCCCAGAGCCGGCCGTTTGGCGTGGCTGGTGCCCCATTCCCCTCGGCCTGCCCATTCCCGACGCTGGCGTCTGGCTGCTTCATGGTGGGATCCCCCCCCCCCCGTCCTCCACCCACCGCCCCTCCCTGGTTGGGTCGATGGCTTCCTCCTTGTTGTCCTATAGGGGGTGCCCGCGGGGTATCCCCTGCGTCCGCAGACGCCGCCGCAGCCTTCCCACATGGACCTGGGCCGTTCGCGAGCAGGTCGACCGATGGCCAGGCCCCGTCCCACCCTCACCCCCCTGTGGTCCCGTCCTGCCACCACGGCGCGGCGGTATCCATGCCGGGGGTCCATCTCCGCTTGGGGCTGGAGTTCCGTTCCTGGACCTCCGTGGGTGGTGGCTGGCGGCTCGTCGGCTGCCTGGGTCGTTCCTCCAGTGCTTTCCCCCCCCGTGTGCGTGCTGGCCCAGTCGTGCCCCCGTTGCCTTGCGCGTTCGCTCCTGCCCCGCGCCGCGGCGAGGCGGTTCCGGTCTGGCGCTCCTCGACCCCCGGGCCCGCACGCCGACGACGCCCGGGCCGACGGCCGCGCGCGCGCGCGAGAGCGCGAGGGCGCGCCATCCGCCCGCTTTCTGCGATGCCCGACCAGCTTACGCACCCCGCGCTGTTCCCCTTCCTCACTTATCGTCTTGCGGTTGTGCGTTCTGTTGCATCCTGCCGGGCGCCCCGGGGGACGGGGGTGGGGGGGCGGGGGGGAGGGGGCCTTATGCACGGGTCCCCGCGACGCGCTTGAGCGTGCCGGCTTTTTATGTGCTCACTGCTTGCGGCTTAGGGAGCGGGCGCGAGAGCGCGTGGGGGGCATGCGGTGGGGGGGGGGGGGGGGCCGGGGGGGCGCGCGCCGCGAGCCGCCTTGGGCTGATAGGCCATTTTAAGGACCGTAGAAATCCATCCTCATGGGGGGTGCGAGGATGTGGCGTATTTGTCGCGCGAGCGGGGGTGACGGGGGCGCGCGGTCGCGAGTGCCCGAGCCCGGGGGGGCGGCGCGCGGAGACGGGGGGGCGCTCGCGCTGCTGCGTCTCCCCCCAGCCATTGCACTCTGGTTTCTCGGTTGCATGCCGGGGTCTTGTGCTTCGGTGTGGAGCCGAGCCGAGCCGGCGGTGGAGGGGGGTGTGGTGGGGCCGCGGGGGGGGAGCCGGCGGATGGCCGCGCGCGTCCGGGTGGGTCTGTGTGCGCGAGGGAGGCGGGGGGGGGGGGGGCGAGCCGCGCGTCCGTGCCCTTGTGAGCCCCCTACGTGTCAGAGAGGGCGCCGCCCCGACTGTTTGCAGCTGCCGACTTCTGCCTTGCGTGGAGCGCGCCCGGCGCGCGACTCGCGCGCTGAGCGCGCTGGCGAGAGCGCGCGTTGTCTGTCTTCTGCAGAGCCGACTGCGCTGTTCCCGGGTCCTGTCCACCCCCCCTTCCTGATTCGAGTCGGGTGGTGCGCGTGCCGACCGCGGGTTTCTTCCACCGGTGCGCCAGCATTCTGCGCTCCCCCCTGCCCGCTGCGGACGCTGGTCACCTGCGCCTTCGCCCCCCACGGCCGCCACAGGGCGGACAGTCATGGCCGGGCCCCACCACACCCCACCGGCTGGTTGGGAGTGGGGGCGGGTGGCGTTCGAGGGGGAGGGGGGGGTCAGGCCGCCATGCCGCTGGCGCTCGCAGGAGCGAGAGCGCGGCGGGCGCGCCGCGGCGAGGCCTGTTTGTTTCGTGGCGAGAGCGCGCGCCGCGAGCCTGCCTCTGAGGCGAGAGCGCCAGGCATGCAGTCTCTTGGGGGGGGGGGGGGGGGGGGGGGGCGCGCGCGCGCGAGCGGCGAGAATGAAGTTGTCTTGAGAGGAGAGCCACACTCCCAGGCGGCGAGGAGCGGAGCGACTGCAGTTCTGGCGCCGAGCCGGGTTTGCGAATTCAGTTGCCTGGCCCGCGGCGAGGAGCGCGAGAGAGAGGAGAGTGAAGTTTTGTCTTGGATGAGCGAGCGAGGTTGGACACCTTAAAGTTGTACTGGAAAGAGCGAGAGAGAGAGAGAAATTAAGCGTATGGGAGAGAGAGAGAGGAGAGAAGAGAATGAACTTGTATTGGTGAGAGAGAGAGAGAGAATTAAGTGTGTGATTTGAAGAGAGAGAGAGAGAGAGGAGTTTGACAGAATTCAGTTGTACTGGAAAGAGAGAGAGCGAGAGAGAGAGACAGAATTAAGTTGTATGAGAGAGAGAGACAGACAGACAGACAGACAGACAGAATGGAAGGGAGGTATGTAATGGGGTGTCAAATGGGAGACAGGGGGTAGTAGGGGGGTATGGAGAGAGACAGAGATGGCCATGGAGGGAGGAGGGGAAGGGAGAGAGAAACTCTGAAGGGGGGGGGGGGGGGGGGGTATATAGAAAGAGGGTGACAGACAGAGAGGAAGGGAAAAGGAGAGGGTATGGGAAATGGGTGAGAGGGGGGAAAAGGGGGTGGGGAGGGGAGGGGGGAGGAAGATGGTGGGAAGGTTTAACATGGGGGTAGGGGTATGAGAAAGAAAAAGGGGGGAGAGGGTTGGGAGAGAGTGGAGGAAGAGAGAGAGAGAGAGAGAAAGGGAAAGGGAAGGGAGCAGAACTGGTCGAAAGAAAGTGATGGGGAGAGAGAGCAGGGGGGGGGGGGGGAGGTTGGTGAGGAGAGAACGCAGGTGAGGGAGAGTGTGGAGGGAGGTGGGGGGGGGGGGGGGAGGGGTTGAAGAGCAGGGCAAGAGAAGAGTTCGTCAAGAAAAGTGAGCATTGTTTAGCTTGAGTGCGCTCGCTCACGTGTGCACGCTCTTGCCCATGCGCACGCATGCACACACATCACTCATACTTACCACACACACACACACACACACACACACACGCACACACACAGAGCCTTTCATCTAATGTTACTTTCAGTGAAGACATGATAGACTGATCTTTTGTCTCTCTCTCTCTATCTCTCTCTCTCTCTCTTTCTCTCCCTCTCTCTCTCTCTCTCTCTCTCTTTGTCCTGTCTGTCTCACACTCTGTCTCTGTCTCTCTATCTATCTCTCTCTTTCTCCTCTCTCTTGTCTCCCTCTCTCTATCTCTCCATCTCTCTTGTTGTCTCACTCTGTCTTTTACTCTCTCTCTCTCTCTTTCTCACTCTCTCTCACTCTCTCTCTCTCTCCTCTCCCCCTCCCTCCCTCCCTCTGTCCTCTTTCCCCTTCTCTCCCTCCCCTCCCCCATTTCCTCTTCCTTTGTCTGTCTGGTCCCAGGTACACAATCAGGGTGTGATGGCTGGCTGCAAAGCCCCCCCCCCCCCCCCCCCCCCTCCCTACAGGTCTTTCATGCAGCCACAGACAGCCAGTAAAGCTTGGCGGAGAGGAGGCTGCATGCTCCTCTTTAGCACAGATGGTGACTGGAGACAGATAGATATGTGTGTGTGTGGTTTTGTGTGTGTGTGTGTGTGTGTGTGTGTTGTGTGTTCAGTTTTCATTATCATGTCTTCATGATCGTGACAAAGTGACACTGGCTTTTTCATAACATCGGATAGAGAGTCTTCATTATTGTGGCATCATGACATTGACGGTTCATACAGTTAGGTAGAGGGACAGACCCACCATCAGACAGATGGCCGGTGAGAGACAGATTAGATAGTCGGACCAGGGAGACCGAAAGACTGAGACATAGACACTCCCACAGATAGACGTAGACATAAGCAGACATCGGGACGAACAGATAGACAGTTATAAACAAAGGGACAAACATGCAGACAAACAGCTGGATGCATACAGATGGATATAGTACACAACCAGAAGGAAGAGGAAATGGTGTGTGTGTGTGTGTGTGTGTGGGGGGGGGGGGGGGGGGGGGGATAAAAGAACTCTTAGGATCGTCGTTTTGTGACACAAGGTTTAGTTCAACAACACGTAAAAAAACCGAAAAATGAATTGCCAGGGGGCAAAATTAGCTTCTCTCTCTCTCTCTCTCTCTCTCTCCTCTCTCTCCTCTCTCTCTCTCGTTATTGTAATCATTATTATTCTCAGGCATCTTGATACACTTTTTTTTCTGTCTTCACAATCAATTCTCTGCATCTGCATTGCTGATGTCTGCCACTAAGGAGTGTGACAATGCTGCAAAGAGAGGTGTACTTACCATTCAGAAAACGTTGTGTTTTTATGGTGTTATGGAAAAAAAAAAAAAGAGCAGTGCAATTTTCTCTCAGGAAAAGATTTCCTTGCTAACGTCTGCCCCAGACAAAGACAGCTTTGTACTGGGGTTAGGTGTTTGTTTTTTGTCCGTCTGCGTGTTCAGGATGATAGAGTTCAAGTTTGTTTTTGTTCGTCTGTGTGTTGTGGATGATAGCGTTCAAGTTTGTTTTTGTTCGTCAATGTGTTCTGGATGATAGCGTTCAAGTTTGTTTTTGTTTCGTCAGTGTGTTGTGGATGATAGCGTTCAAGTTTGTTTTTGTTTCGTCAGTGTGTTCTGGATGATAGTGTTCAAGTTTGTTTTTTGTCTGTCTGCATGTTAAGGAATATAGCGTTCAAGTTTGTTTTTGTTCGTCTGCATGTTCTGGATGATAGCATTCAAGTTTGTTTTTGTTCGTCTGTGTGTCTGGATGGTAGCATTCAAGTTTGTTTTTTGTTCGTCAGTGTGTTCTGGATGATAGTGTTCAAGTTTGTTTTTGTTTCGTCTGTGTGTTCTGGATGGTAGCATTCAAGTTTGTTTTTGTTCGTCTGTGTGTTCTGGATGGTAGCATTCAAGTTTGT
>JADBJO010022273.1:7500-15000 GCA_016801955.1 Conus betulinus | reverse complement strand
CTTTCTCTGCTGTGTGTACACTCTGGCAAGTGTGCAACTCTCTCTCTCTCTCTCTCTCTCCTCTCTCTCTCTCTCTCTCTCTCTCTCTTTATTCTCTCTGTCTCTCTCTCTCTCTCTCTCTGTCTCTCTCTCTCTCTCTGTCTCTCTCTCTCTCTTTATTTCTCTCCTGCTGTCTCTCTCTCTCTCTATCTCTGTCTCTCTCTCTCTCTCTGTCTCTCTCTCTTTATTTATTTCTCTGTCTCTCTCTCTCTCTATCTCTGTCTCTGTCTGTCTGTCTGTCTGTCTTTCTTTCCCCCTCACTAACTGTTTCGGCGGCTGTAACTGATTGCTGAACGAGACAGAAGTTCTGTCACAACCACCATCACCACCCTGTCCTGAGCTCCCCCCCCCCCCAATTCAATCTAACCCCTTCCCCTCTCCCCTCCCCCCCCCACCCCCACCCCCCCATGCCCAAACTTCATCTGTTCCTTTTCAACAGCTTATTGATGAGTGCACCTCCTTTCAGTGAATGAGAATACAGTTTTCAACTTGACACGTGGGGGCTATCCATTTTGAACAAACCCTGCCGTTGTTGGAAATGACAGATCAAAGCAGATTCTTTCCAACCATCAGAAATATGCTGTGTTTGTGATACAACTATGACACGATCCATCTCAGGTTGATCAGCCTAGGGGTTCTCCTCATGAACAATGTGGCTGAAATAAACTGGGGAAGGAGACACCTCAACAATGTTGCTGAAATAGATTGGGGGCTGCTGAAATAGATTGGGGGCTCCAGAACAATGTTGCTGAAATAGATTAGGGGATTCTTGAACAATGTTGCTGAAACAGATTGGGGAAGGAGACTCCTGAACAATGTTGTTGAAAATAGATTAGGGGCTTCTGAACAATGTTGCTGAAATAGATTGGGGCTCTTGTACGGTGTTGCTGAAATAGTTTGAGGGCACCTGAACAATGTTGCTGAAATAGATTGGGGGACTCCTGGACAATCTTGCTAAAAATTTGGGGGGGGGGGGGGGGGGGGGGGGAGGAGACTCCTGAACAATGTGGCTGAAACAGATTGGAGGAGGGGTCTCCTCATGAACAATGTGGCTGAAATAGGTAGGGGGTGGGGTGGGGGTAGGGGCCCTTCACCAAAGAGAGACAACTGCTGCTGCCAGCACTTCCAAAGAATCTGAGGAGTCCTCCCAGTCCAGATAATCCTACCGTGTGTCATGCCCCACCCCTTTCCTGTCCACACCTCAGCCGACCTTGGTGATTGTCTTAGAGGGCATGTTACTGTGAACATCGTCCAGGGAAATCAGACTTAAAGCTGCAACCTGCTCCAAGCTAGCAGAGAAGAACTCTGTAAGTAACTGCTGCTGTTTGAAGTGCCGCTGGCAGTATGGGCTGCGCTTGTTCTTCCCCAGGGAAATCAGACTAAACTGCAGCCTGCTCCAAGCTAGTGGAGAAGAACTCTGTAAGTAACTGCTGCTGGGCTGCACTTATTCTTCCCCAGGGAAATCAGACTCAACTGCAGCCTGCTCCAAGCTAACGGAGAAGAGCTCTGTAAGTAATGCTGCTGTTTGAAGTGCCGCTGGTAGTAGGGCTGCGCTTGTCCTTCCCCAGGACCATCGGGGTCTGGATGGAGCTGCCTGTGGAGACTGGCAGTGCTGTCACTCTCCGCACGCTCTTGTCGTGAGTGAGACATTAATTTTTCAGACATATATCTATCTGTATATATATATATATATATATATTTTTTTTTTTTCCTTTTATTGTAATAAATCTGGGGTAGCTGTTTGTGGTTTGGTTTGGAAACATCTCAGGACCTGCTGAACGAACCTTGGCTGGTTGGGTCGCCTCTCTCTTTCTCCTCTGCCTCTGTGTGTGTGTGTGTGTGTGTGTGTGTGTGTGTGTGTGTGTTCCAAGTCCCAACCTGTTAAAAAAAAAAACCCCCAAAACTAGCAAAATGGACTTGATGATTGTGGGTGGGTGACAGAAGGAGAAGAAGAGGAACATTATCGTTTCACCAGCACAACAAGGGGAACAGAGTTTTCACCAGCAGGACTTAACACACACTTCTGCTTATCACAGCAGTGTGATGCTCCACAAACTGCAGTCTTTTACACATCACATGAATGTGAGTCTCTTCAAACAGGAGTGATGGTCTGTACTCACTACAGTGATGTTACCCTCCTCTCTGGGCACGTTTACTGAGACTGGGCCTCTGTAACGAGGTATCAGACTCCATCAAATAAAGATGTGTGAATGAATGACATGTGAGTTGATTTTAACATGGTGACAGCCCTGATGTGGCCCTTTGCCGTTGGCTGGGCTATAAACAACATTATCTTATCTTATCTAAGGACGCAAAAGCACCACCAAAAATTTTTACAGACTTTACTGTTCATTTCCTTCTTCTTCTTCTGCGTACGCAGGCTGATACTCTTGTGGACACTCCCTGTGTAGACAGACAAGCATTAATCCCATCTACTCAACAAAGGGAGTGGAGTTTTGTGTGTGTATGACCATTTTGATCCCGCCGTTAAGGTAGCCATACTCCATCTTCAGGGAAGGTGCATGCTATGTGTAACATGTCATCCATACCAACAGCCAAACTGGTTTTCTCTTCCAAAAGTTGGTGATCGGGCTTTACACGTGTGGAAGATGTTATGTGTTATCGGTTTATAGTCTCATTCGAAGGACTGTATGGGAAATGGAGTCAGAACCGATGTTAACTCCGAGAGAAAAATCTCTCCCTGTACTGAAACGGCCCAGCAGAGATTTGAACCTGCAACCCTTGGATTACGAGTCGAGCGCTTCATTTCCTTCTCTTTCTTTCTTTTCTTCACACACACACACACAAAAAAAAGAGGGAAAATAGGGGTAAAATGAAATTAAGTCTTTCTGGATCTAAATCCAGACGCAATCACATCAAGGATTTGAACTTTCATGTTCATGTGGCATGATGTCACAGCAGGGTTTACCAGTAGTGTTCGTTGCTGCTGTAGGACCCATCGTCACCCACACAGCGTTTTTATCAGTGGTCTGATCCAGTTTTCATGCACAGAGGTCAAAACGATTGTCAGCTGAACTGAAATATGAAACCATGCACGCACAACACACACGCTGATCGAAGTGAGTAAAGGGAGAGAATAGGGTACAGTCACAGGCAAGAATGTGAAGCCTTCAGTTTCTGATTTGGTGCAGGTTTCTGAATTTGATCCTTTTTTTTCTTCTTCGTTCTTTTTTTTTTTTTTTTTTTTTTTTCAGAAAGGGAATGAGTGGTTTGGGCACGGTCAGGTCTTTTTTTTTCAGTAAGGTGGATGTAGGCCAGACTGTTGCCAAAGGGAGCCAAAGTGATGTTCTGCAAACATCAGTGACTCTGTGTGGTAGAAGATGCATTTTATTTTGTTTTTTGACATTTATGTGTGCACGCGCAGGTGCGCGCATACACACACACACACACACACACACACACACACACACACACACACACACCAACCACTCTCTCTTTCTCTCTCTCTGTCTCTCTCTCTATATATATATATATATTATGTACACACACATAATTATGTGTGCGTGTGCGCGCGCACGCGCATAAAATCTGTTAATCTATTCTGAGAGTCATGAGTAATGATGATTCTAGTTATGAACGACTTTCCTCTATATCCACAGTCCCCGCATATCCCCCCCCCCCCACCGCCCCCCACCCCCACCCCCCTTACCATGGAAGCTGTTTTACATGAACAGTCAGTTTTACAAACAAGATGAGTAATGGCATCTAGAGTCACACAGTACGCGCAGTTCATACAAATCATAACCTTTCACTTGCATACTGTAGACAGGAATGCTACATGACGAGGAGTCATGTAAACAAAATGGTACACTACAAAAGGATACTGGTCATTTTCACATGGGGTGGTAAGGTAATGTTGCTTATAGCCCAGCGGACCACAGAGGGCCATATCAGGGCTGTCACTCCATTGAAGTCAACTCACTCACGAGTCTCATTTTCAAAAAAAAAAACTAAAAACAAAAGCATGTAAAGTGTTAAGTGCATGGTCAAAATGTTTGGTTTATTTTCTTATACAAAGTTTGATTTCAGAAAGCTTTAAAAGAAGAAACACTTGCACATAGACACACACACACTGATAGGTGTGAGTCTGTTTGACATGATACAAAAAAAATTATTAAGAAACAAAGACACGCATGGCTTTTTGACATGATATGAAAAAATGATTAAGGAACGAAGACACGCATGGCTGCTTGCTGAGATGCATCACATGAACTGTTCCACTCCCAGTTAATTCGATGAATCATTTTGATTGGTTGCAGACCAAGACCAGACCACGGACATGTTTTGCCACATGATGCCATTCTACTCCTACGACGTGCCCCCACACGTGTGGCCCTGACCCCAAGGTGTGCTGCCAGTTTGACTTCCGTCGACTGCCTGGAGGTCGTCATCACTGCCCATGGAAGGTGCCGCCTGTGGCCATCAACGACAAGAACGTGGCCGACAGGTGGGTTGGAGGAGTGACTTTACACGAGTTTTTTATAGAGAAATTGTCATTATTCCGCCGGACAGAAAGGACAGTCAAGTTATGAGACAGAACATGACGACATTTGACCTCTGTTTCTCTTGCCTGAAGAGACCAAAGAGGTCGTTTTTTGTTGTTGTTGTTTTTTTTTTTTTTTTTTGGGGGGGGGGGGGGGGGGGGGGGGGGGGGGCTTTTTTGGGGGGTCTAGTTTGAAATTAGAATTTCTCTTCAATTTTTTTTTTTTTTTTTTTTTTTTTTTTTTTTTTTTTTTTTTTTTTATTTTTTTTTGTTTTGTGGTCCGGTTGTGGTCAGGTTGAAATTGTAATTTCTCTTCAATTTTTGTGTGTGTGTCAGGTTGAAATTATAATTTCTCTTCAATTTTGTTTGTTTTGTTTTGTTTTTTTTGTTTTGTTTTTTGTCTGTTGAAATTATAATTTCTCTTTAATTTTTTTTGGGGTGTGTATGTGTGTGTCTGGTTGAAATCATCATATCTCTTCATTTTTTTTTGTTGTTGTCTGGTTGAAATTATAATTTCTCTTCATTTTTGTTTTTGTTTTGTTTTGTTTTGTTTTGTTTTGCTTTGTCTGGTTGAAATTATAATTTCTCGTCAAAATTTGTTTCAGTTTCCCACCTGCAGGTCATCTCACTCTGAAAATAACTTCAGGCCAATTTTTTTTTTTTTTTTTTTTTTTTTAATTTTATATCCATATTGTGCCCAGTTTAAGATTTCATGTGAGAAGACAACATTCAGGACAATGAAAATGAAGATTTTATGGATGTTGGTTTTTTTTTTTTTTGTTTTTTTTTTATTCTACGTCCATTTAAGACCCAACTTTAGAAGGTAAGTGATAGATCGTTCTTCGTTTTCATTGTCCTGAATCTTGTTTATCTAGCCTGAAGAAGACCTAAGCGGTAGAAATGCGTCGTGTTTTGTGTCATGTAATTTGTTTGTCCCTTTGTCTGGCGGAAGTTACAATTTCTCTTCAAAATTTGTTTCAATTTCTCACCTGGAGTGGCCTCACTTTGAAACCAACTTGTACACTAGATGTTAACCCAATGAAACTATGTTGGTGAGAGCATATACATGTGTATAAACAGGTAGATAAAATACATAAAGAAAAGAAAAATAAGAGAAAGATCACGTAGAACCAGAACATGGAACCATAGGAATACCATGATACACACAAACGTGTCTTCTTTTTTATTATATGATTACTGGTGGTTATAATGATGAACTTGTTCATGACAGTAAAGATATAGGTATTAAAAAGAAAAACGCACATGCATGTATGAGCATTTAGTAAACACATCCATATCACACGAAAAATATCCTTTACAAGGACACAGAACATGAGTACACGTGTCCAGCCAAGCACAGCGGTTACCATACCGCCATGCTTGCATGTGCTTACAGACGCATGCGCGCGCGCACACACACACACACCACACACACACAGAGTCACGCTTACACACACACACACACACACACACACACACACACACACACACACACACACACACACACACACACACACACACTCACTCACTCACGCACAGACTCACACACACACTCACACACACACACACACACTTACTTCACAGTCTCACATATAATGTACACTTTACATATGCTCACATGTACATGTGCGTATACATGCACATGTACTGTTTCATTCCAGCTGTAGACAACATTTCCTAAGCCATGACACCAGAATACATGGAGGGTGAAAATGAATCAGTGAAAACTTTGAATGAATATTTGAAAAAAAAAAAGTAAATAAAAGATTTAAAAGACAGAAGAATAAACGTGCGAAGACGGCAACTCATGAACCTGATTGATCAGATACCTGATGTAGAAGCCCAGTATGTATGTGAGGTGTGCAGTGGTGACGATTGATCAGATACCTGATGTAGAAGCCCAGTATGTATGTGAGGTGTGCAGTGGTGAGCTAATATGATCAGTGCCATGGAATGTTAAGGTGTGAATTCTGTGTGGCGGCAGGTGGGTTTATACATGGACCTTTGGATGCTTGCAGGTGTGGTTTGTTTTGGGGATGGGTGGAAAAAAAGATCTCATAGACATTGGTTTTATTGATCAGTCTGTGTAAATCATTACCAGGTTTTTATACTTTGAAGGGAGAGTGGCACCGCTTGCTTTGAAGCAGTGCGAGGCAAAATGCATACTACGTAACTGAAACACAGAACACTGTTTTGAATATGACAATCTGGTGAAGGTCACCAGCCGCTGTGGCAAAGTGGTTAGCATCACGGACTCCCGGCTGGGAGGTCGTGGGGTTTGGTGCCCATCAGAGTCATGTGGGATTTTTCTGCCCCGACTGGCTCCTACCCAGAGTTGAGTTTACTGCGGATTCAGTTGGGAAGACTGGGACTACACACAGTCAGGTTCCATCCACTTAATGGATGCATCACTGAGAGTGTTGCTCAAAATTTCCTGACCAACACTGCAGGTGCCTGTATCTCTCGGGCCTGGTTGACGCCGGGATATATTATGAAAGGAAGCGTAGACTACAGCCCTGTCATGTAGTCTCAGACCGAAATGGAAAATCCTTGGCATCATCTTAATCATCCTCATTCTCATCAATCAGCTTTAAAAAAAAAAAAAAAAAAATAACAATAAAAAATCTGTGAAGGTCAGCGAGTCACAACTGCCTGGCAGCAGATCCCAGGGCTTACAGTTTTGAGTGGTGGGGGGGGGGGGCGGGGGGGGGGGGGGGGGGGGGGTGGGGGGGGGGAGATAATTTGAAAGATTAGTCTCCCTTCTAGATCACTGGTTCACACAAAGAAGCGTGCTAGGACATATCCAGAGAACTACGAAGGCAGACAGCCAATCGTACTGTCAGGGCGGGATGAGTTGGGCAGGATGTTAAATCGTGGTTGGTGGCAAAGTGAGGCCACTGCAGGCGGAGACCTAAACAAATTTTTTAAACTAATCACAGCAACTCTGCCGAACAACG
>JADBJO010022273.1:0-2500 GCA_016801955.1 Conus betulinus | reverse complement strand
TGTGTGTGTGTGTGTGTGTGTGTGTGTGTGTGTGTGTGTATGCCTGTGTGTGTGCATGTGTGAAGGCATGCAAATGCATACTATGTGTTGTTGATGATGATAGTAATGATCATGAATGGTTCTCACCAACACCCTGAACACCCTCACCATGACCACTGACACCTGCTGTGTACCCAGGGCCAGTTTGGCACCCTCTCAGAGTACTTTGCGGCGGTGCATGAAGACGTGGGCCCCACCCCTGCCTTCTTCCCCTCCCTCAGTGGCGACTTCTTCACCTACGCCGACCGCAACGACCACTACTGGAGCGGCTACTTCACCTCACGCCCATTCCATAAATACCTGGACAGGGTGCTGGAAGCCAACCTCCGGTGTGTGTGTGTAGTGTCTGTGTGTGTGTGTGTGTGTAGTGTATGTGTGTGTGTGTGTGTGTGTGTGTGTGTGTGTGTTGTGTGTGTAGTGTATGTGTGTGTGTGTGTGTGTGTGTGTTGTGTGTGTGTGTGCGTGCACACACGTGTGTATATGTGTGTGTGTGTACATACACGTATGTGTGTGTGTTTGTATGCAAAATAGTAAGATGTGTGTCTGTGTGTGTAAGTGAAATCCCAAGGTGTGTGTCTGTGCATGTATGCAAGATACCAAGGTGTGTTTCTGTCTGTGTCTGTATGACAAATACCAAGGTGCATGTGTGTGCGTTCATGTATGTGTGTGTGTGTGTGTGTGTGTGTGTGTGTTTGTGTGTGTGTGTGTGTGTGTGTGTGTGTGTGTGTGTGTGTGTGTGTGTGTGTGTGTGCGCGCGCTTGAGTATGCAAAATGACATTTCGTTTTGTGAGACTTTTGTATTTTAGTTTCCTTTCTATACATCAGTTTAGATCTTGACAGCAAGTGCTCTGAGTTTAGTTGCAAAATAGCACAAGAAACTCGCATCATCATTATGATGAGTCTCTTTTGAACGGCTGTTGCCTCATGTCAAAGGTCAGCAGAAGTGATCTTCACCTTGGCCCAGGCCTACGCCCGCAAGAACACGGCTTCCAACTTCCCGTCGGTGGAGCTGATGAAGAAGCTGGTGATCGCTCGCCGCAGTCTGGGACTGTTCCAGCACCACGATGGCATCATCACCGCACCGCCAAGGACTTTGTCGTCAATGATTACGGGAAGAGGTGTGGGTTGAGCATCTCAGCTTCTCTCCTACGACCGTTGAGTTGTTTGAAACCTTCTTAATTACTGCTTTCCTTTAAGTGTCTTAAGACACATTTTGACAATATCTGTTGGGTTGTTATCATGTTTGTAGTAATATTATCAAAAATGCTTATATAATGTGTATCCTTGGTCAGTGAGCAAGCTCTGAATGTTGTACGGTCTGTGGTCTTATTTAAGCAAGGGGTTGCCTACCTGGTAGAGCTGACAGTGAAAGTTACCGGCTGGTGCATATGATTCGGTTCCAGTGCTATGCAGTCAAATGTCAGTCACTGGGTATTTTTTTCTGTCTGTCCGTCCCTTGAGTTTTCTTATAGGATGCCAGTGGTCCATTCCAACAGCCAAACAGACTTGCTTTTGAGAAAGATGAGATGGGGATTTGCATGTGCTCAAGTTTTTATGCATGTATTCATGCACAAAAAACGTCAGTCTATAGTTATTCAAAGGCTTTTTCTGGAAGTGGAACATAGAGCAAATGTTAGCTCTGAAACAAAAATCCCCCTGTACTGAAACAGCTTGGCCGAGGTTTAAAACCCATGACCCCCAGGGTCACCAGGGTCATGGGTCCGGCGCTCTACCACTCAAGCTAATCTGAGTTCATAGATGAGCAAGGTTGGAAAACTCAGTAAAGGAGGTGAAGGCAATGATACTCTTGAAATGTATGCCTTGAGAAGACTGAACATGATCTGGATAGCCAGGTCTCTCAGTTTCCCAGTGAAGGTAAACCTGGTCATGACACTGGGGATATCAAGCCTTCTGTGTTGATGTGGGAGCTGGACACTGACGGAAAACCTCAAAAAGAACAATTCAAGTGTTTGTCTGTCTGTGCTTCTGAAAAGATTCTCTGCATCTCATTCAAGGAACACAGGTCAGGTGCCTGTGCCAGTCAGTTCCCTCCTCTTCCTGATGTTATTCCCTTGACGGCTATATTTCACGAGGCCATGTCAACAAAGCAGAGAACTGACCAGCAGCAACAGTCTAAAATTCACCCTTACCTTCTGGAATTTTTTAAAGCCAAGTCAAAGAAATAAGAGAACTGAAGGACAAAAACCTAAAAAAAAAAAAAAAAGTTAACCCCTGGCTTCTGGATGTTCATCAGTGTGAAAGTCTAGCAATCAAGGGAGCAATTTCAGGAGGAGGTGGGAGTTCCTATGGTTTGAGAAGAACTAATATGGGGTATTGATTGAAAGGAATGGTGTGCGGCCTGGGCATCTTACAATTCAGTTGCAGTGCGGGGCTGTTCTGTCTGTGTGGTATGCAAGACTGCACCATTGGATTGTGTACGTGGGATTCTGTTGTGCTTTGC
>JADBJO010022272.1:7500-28197 GCA_016801955.1 Conus betulinus | reverse complement strand
TATCGATATACAGAATATCGGTTAACATGACCGGTCCAGACTGCAACAATATTTGATCACAAACATGTCCGTCTCATGTCCCTGTGTGGAAGAAAGCTGCCTCTTCACTTGAAGCAAACATGACCAGAAAAAAAAAAGGAATCCATCGATGGTCTTCGATCACTCGATCATCGACGGGAAGCGGTACTACTACAATCCTGCCGCCGACCCCGTAGCGCCAGCACCTTAGCAGATCGGCCAGGGCCAGCGCGTCCACAATGCCATCGCCGATAGCTTCAATGCAGCACAACTATGCCCAGATTGCAGAGTGTTGTTCACATCATGTGCCTGTTGTGACCTCGTTTCTCCCACGCCAACCCAGCACGTGACAGCCGTGACCGTGACACAAACGTGCGGACTACAGGCACAGGTGAACAGTGTGTGCAAATATCCGTGGTGGCGGACAGCGAGGCAAGTTCACATTTGGATGTAAGCAGTAAGAACGGTGAGTTTGTGTGTGTGTGTTTGTGTGTGTGTGTGTTCTCCAATGGATACTACGTGTGCAAGACCTTGTGAGGACAAAGGAATCACTCTTGTCTGTGAACGACCGAAATGCTGGTGAGTAATACAGTATAACTAATTTCTCAGCATGTTTTTTTTTTTTTTTAACGAGCGCCACAGTTAGTCAAACTGCAATAATCCCTCGGACAGAGAAACAGACCAGATATAGCGTTAACTCAGACGATGGTCGTTCAAAATCATCATCACGTATCATGGGGGCTGGAATAGCTCAGTTGGTAGAGCGACGGACTCGTGATCCAAGGGTTGCGGGTTTGAATTTCGGTACAGGTGGATTTTTCCGTCGGAGTTAACATTGGTTCTGACTCCATTCTCCTACAGTGCTTCGAATGAGACTATAAACCGAGGTTCCGTGTGTGTACGCACGCACAACATCTTGCACACACGTAAAATCCCATCACCAACTTTCAGAAGAGAAGGCCAGTTTGGCCGTTGGTATGGATGACACGTTACACATAGCATGCACCTTCCCCGAAGATGGAGTATTGGCTGTATTAATGGCGGGATTAAAAAAAAAAAAAAAAACGGTCATACACACAAAACTCCACTGCCTGTCTATACACGCAGTGTCCGCAGGAGTATCAGCCTGCGTACGCAGAAAGAAAAGAAAGAAAAAAAAAATCATGTGTAACATGGAATGTCGGTGAGTGAATTATCAAGCTGGGAGACGAGGACTTTATAAGTTACATATCTGGGTTTTCATTTTGGCCTGCACTGTGGAAAACATTCATTGATGTGTTCGCGTCTCCTGCACGCACCGAACACACTGCACTCTGCACACCGCTTTACAGCAGGGAAAATTGTTGGGGGGCGAGGTGGGGGTGGGGGGTGGGGGGTATTGTCGTCCTCATTAAACACAAACTATTGCCAAATGTTCGGCATTATTCGACATTGGCCAAAATACCGCAGCAGGTATGGAAAAATGAACGGTAAATCACAAACAGGTGGGGGGAACTCTTGCTCCGATAATCAGATAACACCACGTTCATAATTCCACACGAATGCCGCTGAAGACACGACATAGCCCGCTGCAAATGCCAACGCAGAGCTGAAGACACGAAATCGCCCACCACTAATGCCAACAGAGAACATAACAGAAGGAAATAGAGGAGATCCCCAAAAAGTATGTTCCAAGATTGCCTCGATAGCCTGCACCTGACGTACAGACACAAAAACAACCGCAACAACAACAATGGGAAAAATGAAGAAACACAAATTAACAATTAATCAAGACAGACATAGGTTGTTTTTTTTTTTCATCTTAAATACAGTTCTACAGAACGCACTCAGAAACAGAAACAAATGCAGGTAACCTCGATGGCACTGGTTCGAAAGGAAATCTGAAATCAGGCAGAGAGCAGTGAACAGTAAATGCCGAAAAAGTCAAGTCAAGTCAAATGAAGTCAAGTGAAGTGAAGTCAAGAACACTTTGTTATCTCCAAAGAGGAATGAAGAGTGGCCATGAAAAATGTCTATGGATCTAGATTTAACAAATCACAAATCACACCTATCCGTCCACCCACCCACCCACTCACACACACAGAGAATAACACACACACACACACACACACACACACACACACACACACACGCGCGCGCGCGCGCGCGCGCGCGCGCGCGCGCGCACGCACGCATGCACACATACACACACACACACACACACGCACGCACGCATGCACACATACACATACACACACACACACACACAACACACACACAGACAGACAGACACAGACACACACACACACACACACACACACACACACACACACACACACACAACACACAAGCTGTCTGAACGGATCTGATTGAACGTTCAGCTTTGATTCAGGAGTTTGATGGAAGGAACACAGACCTGGCTTCTATGACCAGATATAAAAAAAAAGGTCATAACTCGTCAGATATTGCTGACGCCACGAAACTGACAACACCGAGCACAGACAATAAACAAGGAGACATCTCCATAAAGGGATGTCCCCAGCTCCCCCCCCCCCCCCCCCCCCCCCACCCCACACACACACACACACACACCCTGCTTGACAAATGTACACAGCTAAAGCAGCCGGAGATATAACCAAACATTTACTGCTTACGACACCAAATCGCTCGCCACAAATCCCAGCACAGAACACATATGAGAAACAAGGGCATGATCGCCATGAAGGATGTTCCAAGCTTGTCCATATACCCTGTAATCTTGGGATTGCGGGTTCGAATCTCCGCCGGGCCTTTAAGGTACAGGGGGATTTTTCCCTCGGAGTTGACATTGGTTCTGACTCCATTCCCCCACACAGTTCTTCGAATGAGACTATAAACCGAGGTTCCGTGTGTGAACGCACGCACATCATCTTGCACACACGTCAAATCCCATCACCAAACTTTCGGAAGGGAAGGCCAGTTTGGCCGTTGGTATGGATGACATGTTACACATAGCATGCACCCTTCCCCGAAGTTGGGAGTATGACTGCCTTAATGGCGGGATGAAAAAAAAAATGGTCATACACACAAAAGTGTCAGAATAATCAACATGATGATTGTGGACACTAAAAGAAAGAAGAAGTGGACATGGCAACAAGAATGGGAGAAATAAACAAATCAACATCTATGTAAGAATGGCAAAGCTTTTATTTCATGTTATTTGTAATTAAAGAAAAAAAAAAAAAACACAGAACGCAGCACGATCAGAAGCAAACAGAGGTTATCTTGGTTTGGGCTGGTATGAAAGGAAATGTTAGATGAGGCAGGAACCAGTCAACAGTAAGTAATGAACCAGTAGACTAACTTTCGCCCCTATGATGAGATGATTACACGCCTGGGACTCTTAAATAAAACGCTGCTTGCAACACCAAATCGTCTAGCACAAATGTAAACACAGAGCATACAGAACAAAGAAGGAGACATTCCCATAAAAGCGCGTTACGAGCTTGTCTGCATGCTCTGTACCTCATAATGCACATGTCAGCAACAACTGCAGTAATAAACAAACCCCAAGCAAACTGACACAGCCCTTTAGATCATGGATACAGTAAGACAGAACGCTCCCATACAGAAACAAATATCTCAAAAACAAGGGAGGGAACGGTAAAGAGTTCATAACGAGCAAGAAGGGTAACTCTGTCTCCCAAGGTGATTACATGCCCATAACTCCAAGAGAATGCTGTGCACAGCACCTCATTACCCAACACGAAGTCCAAAGCATGTACACACACACACACACACACACACACACACACACACACACACACACACACACACACACACACATACACACACAAATAATGCAACCAACCAACCAACCAACCCATCGACCAAACTGAGGGACATCCCCATAAAAGGATAAATCCAAGGTTTCCCCCACATACCTTGTACTTGACGCTAGTACACAGGAACAAAGAGATGGGGAAAATGAACAAACACAAATGAATAAAATCTTTTCAAGACTGTGACAACCTTGAAACTAGTCAGTCAGAAGACACACACACACAAAGAGATCCCAGTGCGGGTTAATTTGGGTTGACTGTATGAACGGAAATCTTAAACGAGGCAAAGGAAGGTGAACAGGAATTGACGAACTGTTAAACTAACTCTGCTCGCATGAGGAGATAATCATATAAATCGAAACGGATGCTGCTGACACTACCATATCGCCTAGCAACAAACACAGGCACAGGGCACACACCACAAACAAGGAGACATCCCCACCAAAGGATGTTCCAAGCTTGACCATATACCCTGTACCCGACACATAGATACAGCAATACCAACTGGACGAATGAACAAACACAAAATAACATTTATTCAAGACATACACCGCCCCCGCTTTTTTTTTCCATCTCAAATGTAGTCGGACAGAACCCTCAGACAAACAGATAATTATAAGCATAGGCAACCTCGGTTTGCTTAGTATGAAAACATATTAAAACGGAGCAGGAAACAGTAAATATCAAATAACGAAGGGTTAAGGTAACGCTCGCTCTCATGATGAGATAATAGCATGTGCCGTAACTCCAGAACGAAAGAACCTGACGACACCAAATCGCTTAGCGCACATGCTGAGACAGAGGGCACCAAACAAACCGGGAAAAATAAACACAAAACATTTTTTTTTGGTTTCCCACGACTCGGCTCAAGTAGGTGGTGTCCTGCAGTAATTGTGAATCAGAACAGGTACCCGCTGAACACAAGGAACGTGACTCGGCCGCCATGCAGCATCTCCTCCGGCAGGTTGCCTCTCGACGACTTGACGTCGACAACTGTGTCCACTCCATGCGGCTAGCCGATGCCGGGACTGCGTGATGGGGAACAAGCCACTGAGGTGGCTCTGAGGATGACCCTGCAAGGGGGGGGGGGGGGGGGGGGGGGGGGGGGGGGGGAAAAAGGAAAAAAAAAAAATGAAGTAGAAGAAAAAGAAATGGAGAAAAAAACAAAGTTAGTTCAGGTGACCTTCTTCTTCTTCTTCTTCTTCTGCGTACGCAGGCTGATTCTCCTGCGGACACTCCTTGTATGGACAGGCAGGTAATCATCCCATCTGCCCGACGAAGGGAGTGGAGTTTTGTGTGCATGACTGTTTTTGTCTCGCCATTAAGGCAGCCATACTCCATCTTCGGGGAAAGTGCATGGCCTTCACTTCCGAAAGTTGGTGATGGGATTTTACGTGTGTGTGCAAGATGTTATGCATGCGTTCACACACGGAACCTCGGTTTATAGTCTCATTCGAAGGACTGTATGGGGAATGGAGTCAGAACCAATGTTAACTCCGAGGGAAAAATCCCCCTGTACCGAAACGGCCCGGCGGAGATTCGAACCCGCAACCCTTGGATTACGAGTCTGGCGCTCTACCAACTGAGCTATTACGCCCCCCCCCCCCCCCCCCCCCCCCCAAGTTCAGGTCACCAAATGGTGGGACAATCAGAAAAAAACAAACCAACCAAAAGAAAAACAAACCACAGGCGATTTTATCGACCCATTCGTTTTCTGGGCTTCGCATTTTGGTTGTTTCTGGTCGTTCTTCTTGTGTCCCGTCCATCTACCTATTTATTTGTTTATTTAATCGTTCAGCCCATCAGATTATTCATCAAACGGCCTCAGGACTTCCTCCTCTAGAGAACGTTTCTGTTGTTTTTCGACCAAAAAGATCATCCATCACATCAGAGAGGTTTAATTTTTTTGCTTGTTGATACGTGTAAGTGCATCAAATAAGATTTAGAAGAGAGAGAGAGAGAGAGAGAGAGAGAGAGAGAGAGAGAGAGAGAGAGAGGAGAGGGAGGGAGGGAGAGAGGGAGAGAGAGAGAGAGAGTCCATATATTACTCTGCGCATGCATGTATGTACGTGTGTATGTATGTATGTAAGTATGTATGTATGTATGTATGCATTTGTCTACCCATCAATCTGCTATCTAAGCTGTCTATCTGTTCGTATGTATGAACACACCCACACACGCACGCACGCACACCCACCCACCCACCCCCCACACACACTCGCACCCCCCCCCCCCCCCCCACACACACACACACACACACACTACGGTTGTCATGCTCGATAACTGAAAGTCATGTAGACAGTGCAATCACATCAACAGATAGTTTCAGTAACCTGTTCCTCTATAGTCTGAAATCAACGGTTTACGACGTGAACACCAGAGACACCAGACGTGCACGCGGAGCGAGGCTGTGGACACATCCTATATTGTCGCAGTGTCCCTTCACAGAGCGATGGCGACACGATTCGCTGCGTTGCGTTGAAGGTGAGATCAACGTCCTATCGGCCCGAGGCCCTCAAGGACAAGGTTACGCAGACAGAGGTCTGCATCATTGTGGGCATTGTGGCAAATGCTGTCGCCTGGCAGTAGTGGATGGGTTTCAGTGGGGGTCGTCGCATTCCTGTCTCTGGGCTCGTGTTTCTCTTGAATGTTGGTTCAATCTTGGTCGCTTTCTCTTGAATGTTGGTTCAATTCAGCTGTTGGTCGACCGACGATAGGCGTCGGTGTGTGTTTCCTGCTGTTCCCCAAACATCGGGCTGACTTCAGGACCACCGGGCGGCCTTCTTCATGCTCGGGTGGCGATGGTCCTGTGCCGTGTGAGGCCGCCTCAAGGAGGGAGCAGGACGAAAGTCGCTGGAGCGTTGCACGAGTCCCTAATATTCGGCGGGCACTCGCTGACTGCGGCCGAGAGGGCAGTTTTTCAGCCCAGCCCCCAAAAGGAGTGTCCACCATGTCTGCTGCCCAAAACAGAGCACGGTATTCCAGGTCACGGTGGTCGCAGTCAGGCAGCGCTCCTTCGCCGATCGCCCCGCATCTCCAGGAGCCGTCCCCGGCGACACGGGCTAGACCCGCCGACATGGCTGGAAGGTTGTCTGCGCCGCCCGACACTGATCTCTCACATCAGTGTCCCTCAAAGGAGAGCTGCCACCTCTCCCCTGGCGTCCACTGCTATGCCAGGCTCGCAACGAAATGTGACACGATTCGTTGAAAGATAACTATAAAACACACTGGGAAGATTCAAAGACCCCCGTGAAAATCAAACGGACCTTTAATCCGCATCGGCACCACGACACAAATCCCCAAACTGGTATGCTGACTGCATGACGGAAGAAGAAAAAATAGACCTTAGGCTTTTAAGGCTTTTATGGTTTAAAAAAAAAAAAAAAATTATTTCATTTTAATTTTATAAACGTCTGTGATCAGATCAGCTAGAAGTGGTGATTTTTTTTTTCTGCCAGAGGAAAGTAATAGTAGGTACAGACATATATGAGTTATTTTCCATTTACTTGTTGAACTACGATACGGCAAATCCGAAATGTCAACGGGTTTTGCTTCTTCTCTAAGGAGGCTTTAATAGTCCGTGAAAATCTATTGCTTTATAGACAACTTCGTATAAACGGTGACTTTTATCTTAATAATAACAATAATAATGAATACTTATATAGCGCCTATTCTTGGCTAGAGACCAAGCTCTAAGCGCTTTACAATCCACACTCGTTTACACAACGGGCTGCCTACCTGGGTAGTGCCGACTGAAGAGTTGCCAGCTGGCGCTTCATTCAGTCGTTTCCCGTGTCATCCAGTCCATATCGTTCACTCAGCATCCTTACTTCATTCTTTTCCATTTCTCACGCAGGGTGCATGCAATGTGTAACGTGTCATCCAAACCAACGGCAAAACTGGTTTTCTCTTCCGAAGGTTGGTGATGGGATTTGACGTGTGTGCAAGATATTATGCGTGCGTTCACACACGGAACCTCGGTTCATAGTCTCATTCGAAGGGCTGTATGGGAAATGGAGTCAGAACCAATGTTAACTCCGAGGGAAAAAATCCCCCTGTACCGAAACGGCCCGGCGGAGATTCGAACCCGCGACCCCAGGATCACGAGTCTGGCGCTCTACCAACTGAGCTATTCCGGGTGTTTCAGCAGAAAATTGGCAACGATGTCACCGAGCGATATCATGGATGGATCCATCATTTGAGCAGATGCGAACCGCGATCAAAAAACTTAATGTGTTCGTCCCTGTGTTTCATTCTCTCTTTCCACTAACTGTTGATAAAAGTGGACTCAGCACTTTTTGCATAACCTACTGAGTAGAATTTGTTGTTGTGTTACTTTTTGTACTCCCGGTTCTCATAGAACAGGGAGTACTTTACAATGGAACGAAGAAATGATGTCTGTGTGTCCGTCTGTCCGTGGTCAAAATGTGTTCCACTCGCTCCAGACAAAACGTCTGAGCCGATCTTTCCGAAAATTTGTAGGTATGTTCATTATGGGCCACGGATGATGCCCGATGTTTTATTTTTTATCAGAACAGCCGTTACTAACGGCTATAACGGCCCAACACGGTTTTTCTTCTTTATGGAATATCTCAGAAAGTACGGGGGAAGGGGGAAGCTGAAAATATCACAATCAAACATGCGTCATAATGCTGGAAAGCGTCACAATCAAACATGAGTCATAATGTATTTCGCCACCGAGATATACTAAACATGCTCTCGACATATACACGCGTATTCCAGATAAACTGGGAGTACGTTTATATGCTTTGCAACTTGTTTTGTTCTTGCTATAACCGTCCTTCATGCGTGTGATGGTGTCATCCAGTTTTAAGACTCGTATGAAACAAATTTTCGGCGAAAAGACGATGCACTTACCTATATTTAGAAACTAAAAATACAGACCGATGAAGCCGTTTTTCACTTACGCGACTCTACCGAGGTTTGACCCTTGCCCCCCCCCCCCCCCCCCCCCCCATGCCAAGGGGATGGGAGACAGGAGGCCCCAAGCAGGGGGCTCTAGCAACCGTCCACCCAATGGTCAGAGAGCATCACTGAGATAAATGGCATTAGCGGCGCTGGATCCGCAAAGGAAACAGTTCAAACCGATCTTTGTGATCGTTTCACTAGACCTGACAACTGGGGTTTTTCTCTTTGACGCTGCTTTAAGAATCTCTCTCTCTCTCTCTCTCTCTCTCTCTCTCTCTCTCTCTCTCTCTCTGTCTCTGTCTCTCTCTCTCTCTCTCTCTCGCTCGCTCGCTCGCTCTGTCTGTCTGTCTGTCTGTCTGTCTGTCTGTCTGTCTGTCTCTCTCTCTCTCTCTCTCTGTGTTTGCGACATTTCACTCTGTCCATTTGTGTCTTTCTGCCCATATCCAGTTCTAATTAACGAACAGACTAACAAACGAACCGAAAAAAAAAAAAAAAAAAAAAACACACAACAACAACAACACAACAAAAACAGCAACAACAACAACAACAACAACAACAACAGCAGCAGCAGCAGCTGCCCTCTGTTCAACAACTCATTTTCTTTCGCTACACACGCACACACACACACACACACACACACACACACACACACACACACACACGCACGCACACACGCACAGACGCACACACGCACGCACGCACGCACGCACATGCGCACACATGCGCACACACACACACACATACACATGTACGCACACGTACACACACACACACACACACACACACACACACACACACACACACACGCACGCACGTATACACAACCACCTGCTGCGACTGAGGTGCACGAACCTGAACACGTGCGACGCACCGTTCGTACCCCAGGGAGACGTGCTGAAAGCCAACCTTATTAGGAGATCAAAGCCGACATACACACACAAGAGAAATACGACTGCGCGCGCCTGGCCGTTATTTGCGCTTAATTGTTGGAATACGCAATCTAGAAACAGCTTCTTTTGATTTTTTTCCACACTGCTCCATTCGAATTGCAGAAAAAAAAAGTCCAACGGTTTAGAAAAAAAAAATGTAATTAGTCTAATCGAAATGATTTCTTCGTGGAGCTTCGGCTAATTTGTTCCCCAGTCAATTGCCACGTCTCGGAGGAAAATCAAATGGTTCTTTCAACGAGTCTGCTGAAAAAAAAAAATCGCCCCTCTCCTCCCCCACTCCCCCCAAACACACTTACACACTGAGAGATAGACACGTATATGCCAGTTCATGCGCACGGAGACACACTCTCACATAGATGCATTTCAACCGGATTTTCACGTAGCCAATGTAAAGTCTTGAAGCAGAATTTATGCACAGCTGCTTTGAAATATTCTAAACAGGAGTTAAGCTTCCCTAACGGGAGGTAATCACTCACAGTTCACGCCAAATGACATCTCCCCAGTCTTCGGTAATCCCACCGATGCGCATTCGTACCTGCACCACACATCTTTTCACCACCCACCTATCGACTGAGGGCCGGCCAGAATAGCTCAGTTGGTACAGCGCCGGACTCGTGATCCTGGGGTCGCGGGTTCGAATCTCCGCCGGGCCGTTTCGGTACAGGGGGATTTTCCCCTCGGAGTTAACATTGGTTCTGACTCCATTTCCCATACAGTCCTTCGAATGAGACTATAAACCCAGGTTCCGTATGTGAACGCACGCACGACATCTTGCACACAGTTCAAATCTCATCACCAACTTTCGGAAGAGAAGGCCAGTTTGGTCGTTGGTATGGATGACACGTTACACACAGCATGCACCCTGCGTGAAAAAATTGAAAGAAGAATGAAGGAAGTGTAAGGAATTTGAGTGAACAATATTGAACGATATGGACTGGATGACACGGGGACACGACTGAATGAAGCGTCAGCTGGCATCTCTTTAGTCGGCACTACCCGGGTAGGCAGCCCGTTGTGTAAACGAGTGTGGATTGTAAAGCGCTTAGAGCTTGGTCTCTAGCCGAGAATAGGTGCTATGTAAGTATTCATTATCATCATCATCATTATTATTGTTATTATTATTATCATTATTATTTACTATTATTATTATTAAAACACAGCATTCCATACTCGGAATCCCCCCGCCGGCGCCGACTTTGCTATGACGAAGGAGATTTCACGCTCCAAGCGGCCAAAATGTTGGGAGTTTCTCACCATCTGCGCCCAGCATTAATGATGATGCTCTTGGCTGCGCCAAAAACTGTGTACAAGAACAACTGCTTCGGAAGAGAAGGCCAGTTTGGCCGTTGGTATGGATGACACGTTACACATAGCATGCAAATTCCCGAAGATGGAGTATGGCTGCCTTAATGGCGGGATAAAAAATAAAACCGGCCATGCACACACAAAACTCCACTGTCTGTCTGCGCAGGCAGTGTCCGCAGGAGTTATCAGCCTGCGTAGGCAGAAAGAGAGAAAAGAAAGAACAAACCTTTAGGGCCATGTAGGATGACGTCCAGGTTGGTGACATAACATACATTGCTGTTGCATTTTGAGCATGGAAAAGTACTGGTTGACTGAGGGAAGGGATATTTTTATTCAGTTTGGAGCGTAGATCTTTGAGGATTTGTTTCACCCGAAAGCATTAAGGGGGGGAGTTGGCCGAAGGGTGGTTGAAATGTTCAAGTCAGGGACAAGGAGAGTTTATCTCCCTTCCGTTCTCCTCAGAATTCACAGCGAAGCCAGGGCGGAAGCAAGATTCCCGACACCCTCCCCACCCCCCCCCCCCCCCCAATCTCTCTGCCTCTAAATCCACAGCTGTGGGAGATGCACGTGGCAGGAAAGGTAAGCCCAGTACCAGTGACAGAAAAGTCAACGAGAAGAGAAACGCAAGTTGGATGGAGGGCGTGCGGTTACTATACACCAAACAACTTGACACCCCAGTATGCCCCCCCCCCCCCCCCCCCCCCCCCCCCCCCCCCCCCCCCCCCCCCCCCCCCAATCTCACGCACGGCTTATAAAGTCCCAAGCGCCAGCGATGTCGTGATTATAAGAGCCCTTTCGGCACCAAAAGAAAAAAACGTGCAAAATATGATGCAGACACTGACGAGGAAATGTCTGATGTCTCTGAACACGACAAATAACCAGTTGAATGTTTTTTTTAACATAGATGTTTTTATGCCAATCTTGTTTCCTTCTCGGTGTCTGTGTCTTCTGTCGAAATCAGCCACCTGACGGTCTGTATCTCTGTCTGCATGCCTGCCTGTGCGTCTGTTCATTTATCTGTTCCTCCCCCCCACATCCTCCCCAACTATTCTCCCTTCCCCCCTTGCTTCTCCTCTCTTTCATATCGAGCCTCACACCCTCCCTCCTTTTTCTCCACACTATCTTCCATCCCCTCTCTCTTACCCCCCCCCCCCTCTCTCTCTCATTCTCCAGCTGTCTCCCTTTCCACCCTCCCTCATTCTCTCCTTCCATCTTTTTTTCTCTTTGCACTTCCCCTCCCCCCTCTTCTTTTTATCAGGTAGAAATTTCCTTCTTGACCAGTTTGTGACAGCTCAGTGCTTCGTTTTAGTCGCACATTTATATATATATATATATATATATTGGATAGACAGGGGAACATTTCAGAATCTGTTTTTTTTTTTAATTGCGAGCGACTAAAAAACGAAACAAGACAAAACAAAATGAAGCGTTTGAAAGGGTTCATATCCTTTACAAAAAAGCGAAAGGTTTATGTTTATATATTTGCAAGAAATATTTTTTGGAAAGGGAAAGTCGTAGTGGAAGAAAGATAAGGGTGGTAGGATTTTTTTTTTTGCGAAAGAGGGCACTTCCCGGAGAAAAAGTGAAGCCATTCTGGTCTCTGGGTATTTTTGATAATGAGATTGAATTTGTTTTGGTGGAGGAAGACACTGTAGCAATTCAAATTTGAGCAAACCCTTCGAAGCTTTGTAAATGTGTTTGCGCTTAACAATTCTATGGACAAAAGGCGTTTTTTTCACAATCAGCATTGGAAACTGCCAGATTTGCAAGCTGAAAATATCATTTTACACAGTGATTTCAATGGTGTCTGAACATATACAATGTTATATCTGAAATCCTTTGAACGAGGCGTAAGTTGAAGCTTTCAAAAAACTGTGTGTACGTGAGTCCTCTTTGACAGATGTATAGAGGATGTTTTATGAGAATGATCAAGATTATACATGGAACCGGTTTCATCACTTTCTCGCCGGGTGGTTAGATCACTGTTTTGCTTCAGAAGCTGTCGATTCCATTATTTCATCATGCGAAGATCATACAATTTCTGACTCCGATCAAAGAGCTGTAGCCACAGAATTAGAAAATAGCAAGTTCGCTAGAGGTCCAGGGTACTGGAGGCTTAATATTAGCTACCTTAAACATTTTGTTTTGAGCAAAATATGAATGCATTACAACATAAAAGCATCAGTTACAAGGAACTCAAATTCCGTTGACCAATGGGAACTGACGAAATCCGAAATACATAATCATTGTGTTGATTTTGGCAAAGTATTAGCTTGTTGTCGAAGAAACGAAAGCAAGACCTGTAAAACCAACTTCATGACAGAATTTTTCGTAAAGAATGATCCTGGAATTACACGCTTAAAGAAAGATCTATCAAACATTAAACAAAAACAAGAATTACTAATATGCAAAAAAAGCAGCCCAAATAAGATCAAGAGTAAAAGAAATTGGGGAAGAAGAGAAAAGCACAAAATATTTCTGTGCTCTTGAAAAGGATTAGGAAAAGAATGAAAATGTGATAACTCTTTTCATATAGGAATCTGGTATCGCTTTCACTGAACAGACCAAAATAAAGATGGAAGAGGCAACTTTCTATAGAATTTATGATCAGAAGACTGAATCGACACTGTAAATGTGACTGAAATCACACACGACTTTATCGTTGGAGAAAAGAGATTCTCTGTCATAGTGACACTAACTCCGAGTCATGTGAAGGTCTTGTCACTGTTGTTAAAACATCGTGCGCTTTACAAAGCATGAAAAATGGATCAGCACCCGGTAAGGACGGAATTACTGTTGAAATCGTGAAATTTTTCTGGAATATAAAAACAGAACACACCGTAACCACTTCTGCTAGTGAATCCTTTCAGAAAGGTGACTTAGTGTACACTCAATACCAAGGCGTTACAACACTTACACACAATATCAAAGAATTAGATGAAGAGCATCTGACAAATTGGAGACCCATTACTTTAACAAACACTGACTATACAGTTCTAGCTAAAGTTACAGCGCAGAAACTAAGTGGTGTTATACAACATTAATTTGGTCAGCGAAATCCAGTTAAATACATTAAAGGTTGACATAACAGTTACAGTCATTCGTACAACTTACGACTCGATCAGTTATGTAAAACAACAACAACAAAAAAAAAGCGAGTTTTGTTTTCTTTTGTTAGTGCTCTGTCGTTCACAATTTTCGATTCCATAGCAAAATGGTGTCTACTGAATGCCTTCGATGTGATTGGAATTGGTTCTGACTTTAAGAAAATGGATTCCAGTTATCTGAATTATTCGAATTATCGTCCGTGTTCACCTTTGCCTTGCGTAGGTGCCGTTCCCTGTGGTCCCGAGGTTTGGCGTGTCATGGCTCTCCAAGCTTTCCGATCTTGCCGTCATGCTGTGGGCAGAGTGTCCGAGTCCTCCCTGTCATTCTGTGATATATCAGCTGTCCACAGTCTTCACTGACGTCAGGCAGTGTGTCCGAGTCCTCCCTGGTCATTCTGTGATATATCAGCTGTCCACAGTCTTCTCTGACGTCAGGCAGTGTGTTTGAGTCCTCCCTGGTCATTCTGTGATATATCAGCTGTCCACAGTCTTCTCTGACGTCAGGCAGTGTGTTTGAGTCCTCCCTGGTCATTCTGTGATATATCAGCTGTCCACAGTCTTCTCTGACGTCAGGCAGTGTGTCCGAGTCCTCCCTGGTCATTCTGTGATATATCAGCTGTCCACAGTCTTCTCTGACGTCAGGCAGTGTGTCCGAGTCCTCCCTGGTCATTCTGTGATATATCAGCTGTCCACAGTCTTCTCTGACGTCAGGCAGTGTGTCCGAGTCCTCCCTGGTCATTCTGTGATATATCAGCTGTCCACAGTCTTCTCTGACGTCAGGCAGTGTGTCCCGAGTCCTCCCTGGTCATTCTGTGATATATCAGCTGTCCACAGTCTTCTCTGACGTCAGGCAGTGTGTCCGAGTCCTCCCGGGTCATTCTGTGATATATCAGCTGTCCACAGTCTTCTCTGACGTCAGGCAGTGTGTCCGAGTCCTCCCGGGTCATTCTGTGATATATCAGCTGTCCACAGTCTTCTCTCTGACGTCAGGCAGTGTGTCCGAGTCCTCCTGGTCATTCTGTGATATATCAGCTGTCCACAGTCTTCTCTGACGTCAGGCAGTGTGTCCGAGTCCTCCCTGGTCATTCTGTGATATATCAGCTGTCCATAGTCTTCTCTGACGTCAGGCAGTGTGTCCGAGTCCTCCCTGGTCATTCTGTGATATATCAGCTGTCCACAGTCTTCTCTGACGTCAGGCAGTGTGTCCGAGTCCTCCCTGGTCATTCTGTGATATATCAGCTGTCCATAGTCTTCTCTGACGTCAGGCAGTGTGTCCGAGTCCTCCCTGGTCATTCTGTGATAGATCAGCTGTCCATAGTCTTCTCTGACGTCAGGCAGTGTGTCCGAGTCTCCCTGGTCATTCTGTGATAGATCAGCTGTCCACAGTCTTCTCTGACGTCAGGCAGTGTGTCCGAGTCCTCCCTGGTCATTCTGTGATAGATCAGCTGTCCACAGTCTTCTCTGACGTCAGGCAGTGTGTCCGAGTCCTCCCGGGTCATTCTGTGATATATCAGCTGTCCACAGTCTTCTCTGACGTCAGGCAGTGTGTCCGAGTCCTCCCGGGTCATTCTGTGATATATCAGCTGTCCACAGTCTTCTCTGACGTCAGGCAGTGTGTCCGAGTCCTCCCTGGTCATTCTGTGATATATCAGCTGTCCACAGTCTTCTCTGACGTCAGGCAGTGTGTCCGAGTCCTCCCTGGGTCATTCTGTGATATATCAGCTGTCCATAGTCTTCTCTGACGTCAAGCAGTGTGTCCGAGTCCTCCCTGGTCATTCTGTGATATATCAGCTGTCCACAGTCTTCTCTGACGTCAGGCAGTGTGTCCGAGTCCTCCCTGGTCATTCTGTGATATATCAGCTGTCCATAGTCTTCTCTGACGTCAGGCAGTGTGTCCGAGTCCTCCCTGGTCATTCTGTGATATATCAGCTGTCCACAGTCTTCTCTGACGTCAGGCAGTGTGTCCGAGTCCTCCCTGGTCATTCTGTGATATATCAGCTGTCCACAGTCTTCTCTGACGTCAGGCAGTGTGTTTGAGTCCTCCCTGGTCATTCTGTGATATATCAGCTGTCCACAGTCTTCTCTTATTTGCTTACTTAGGCCCATAGCTCAAGGGTGAGCATAGGCCATCGACAACACTCCGCCATCGCACTCGGTTCTGAGCTGCTCGCTGAATGCCTGTCCAGTTGGTCCCCTGCCTCTTTGTCTCTGCCTCAGTGTCTCGCCTCCAGCTGCTGCGAGGTCGGTCTCTCTTCCTTTTCCGCTGAAGCGGGTTCCATGTCAGGGCTTGGCGTGTGGTGCTGGATGCTGGCTTCCTGAGAGTGTGTCCAATCCAGCCCCACTTCCTCCGCAGAATCTGCTCGGCCACTAGTTCCTGTCCTGCTTGCTTCCATAGATTTTCATTGTGATCTTCTCTGGCCATCTGATTTTGAAGGTGCGCCTCGGACAGGTGTTGATGAAGGTCTGAATTTTTTTGCTGTGTTGTCTTGGTTATTCTCCAAGTCTCGCAGCCGTAGAGCGGAACCGACTTCACGTTTGAATTGAAGATATAAGTCTTCTCTGACGTTCTCTTACTCTCTTGCCCTCCACGGATCTTTGGAAGTGAGTTGTGCCTCATGATGTGTCCAGAAATGGGCCAAGCTTTTGTTGATTCTTCCTTGCTGCTTTAGTTCTCTTGTGCACACCCGGCCTTTTCAGCACCTCTTTTTTGGTAACTTTGTCTTCATAATGTAATCTGCCCAAACGTCGGGTTATTCCCATTTCGGATGCTTCTAGTTTCTCTTCCGTGACTTTGTACATAGTGCGTGTCTGTGCTGCACACAGTGTGATTGGAAAGATGTCACACTTGGCTCAGTCTCAGCTTTAGCTGAAGCTTCTTGACCTTTAGCCTTTGTTTTGGCTGTTGAAGTGCTGGCTATCAAAATGAGGACAAGCGACACTGAGGGAGTATGGATACCTCGCCGAAATGAAACCAATGCACGCATCTAAATTCTCAAGTGATAGCTGATTTCGAAACCCCATTTCCAAAACCTCTGTCTTGAAATCAAGTAACATAAAACTGAAAATCACGTCGATAGATGCTACTGATGAAAGATCTCTGAACATGCTCTTGGAAATGGTGGACAAAATCAAAACCTTAGGAATTTTCTTTTCACAGGACAACATGGCCGAAGAAATGGAAGAAAACTGGAAATGTAGATTGAAACCTCTAATAGCTATGATAAAAGAATAGAGCAAACACAAAGAAAGAAAGAAAGAAAGAAACTAACAAAGAAAGAAAGAAAAGAAACAAACAAAACCCGCCTTATCATACTTGGTAATACAGCGATCATGAGTTCACCTGCATATCCAACCCCCTGCTGTGTTCACTACAGTACAGTTCAGTGAGTTTGTTTCAAAGTCGCTCCATTATAATCATGATAACAGTAATGATTTTTTATGGCGCTGAATCTTAAATCATAAGCCCTAAGCACTTACGAAGACAGAGAAGGTTAAGGAAAACATAAATGAAACCAGTAAGAAGATGAATATCACAATATGTACCATGCGTCTAGAAAAACAAGGGTGCATATTGCCACACACTCATGCACACGCAAAAACACACCCATACGCACGCACGCACGCACGCACGCTCACTCACTCACTCGCGCGCGCGCACACACAAACACACACACACACACACACACACACACACACACACACACACACACACACACACACACACACACTCACACACACACATATACACATGAACACAACTACAACGAACACAACAGCATGCACGCACACACACACACGCGCACACGCGCGCACCCCCCCCCCCCCCCCCCCCCCCCCCCCCCCCCCCCCCACACACACACACACACAGATGCACACATTAGTCGCAGAATCAATTTGATGGGCTAGGGAAGGGGAAGAAAGAACTGCTATTGATAGTGAAGAGGGTTGTTTTAAGAGATGCCTTGAAGGAAGACAGAGAGTTGGAATTACGCAAAGATATTGGGAGTTTATTCCAAGAAACCGGATCCTGAAAAGAACACGAACGATCGCCATAGGTTTTTTGTTCGAAATAGAGCGATTTTGAGCAGTGTAGTCGGCAGAAGAACGCTATCACAGATAACGATTGACGATGTCGTCAGGAATAGCGGAATAAATTTTTGTTAATTCGATCAACAGCCCAGACTTAGGCTCCCGGAGTTCTCCTGACCAAAACCGACGACCAGTCACCAGTAAAGAGAGCAAAACGAGCTCCCCCCCCCCCCCCCCCCCCCCCCCCACAATTGGCAGAAGAGAAGAGAACACAGATCTAATCAAACAGGTAAAAGTCAATGCCTGATTACTCTTTCTTGACAACAACAACACACCACGATTACAATGTAATCCGATCGAAATTAACGCGATGCAATTCGAGAAAAAATTGGAGACAATATGAGAGCTTGCTTCCTGTCGTGACACCAAATGACCTTTGATGAAGCTGTCCTAGAACATCGCTTCTTCCTCAAGAAAATGGGACAGGAGAGACAAGAAGAGAAAACGCACGTTTCTGTCGATTAGAAAGGTCAGAAATAGATTACCACGTGCTTTTTCTGTCTGTTTTTGTTTCATCTATTGCTCTTTGTGCAATCGACGCTAGTCAACAACAAGACAGTAGATCTGCCTTTCTGGGTTAAGCGTGAACGCACAATGAGTTGTGGACACAGAGGCATGGAAAAAATGAGCTGGACAAATGAAGAAAGGTATGAAGGGGATGCGGAGAGGAGGAGGGGGGGGGGGGGGGGGGGGGGGTATCTTGTGTTTGCATGGCGAATTTCTTATGCATTCGAGCAGCCAGACAACACAATCCGGATGCAATGTTGGTTGTTAGTGAGGGGGTCATTTTCTTATTGTTGTCGGATGCAGTTTTGACATTATGAATTTATTATACACCGAACACGGCATTTTGTACGTAATCTTCATCTGTGTACTGGAACCAATGTTTGTCCTCCATCGGCTTCGGAATGTGGAACTCGGTGTTGTGTGTGCCACTGGCAGTTTGTTATCTTCCCGTGCCCGCTAGTGGCATATCTCTGCTCTGAAAGATGCTGGGAATCTCTGCAATCAAAAAAGTCATCACGGGGTGAGGATGTGGGAGTTGGTTGATGCGGTCAGACAAAGCTGAGGACTGGTGGACATTGAGTCACTGACCGACCGTTGGTCTTCATGTCTCACATGAGCTGCAGTGGGCCTCCACTCATTTCTTTAACTGGATGGTATAGCCGATAAACAACCAATACCACAACCAGCGGAAGAGAAGGCTGGTGCAGACAGTGGTGTTGATCCGATCCATCAGCTCCAGAGATACCAGTAAGCCCTCTTCAGACTGAAAACTGGCCACTGCCGACTGCTGAGCCACCTCAGCCGAATCAAGATTGCCCACACTGATGAATGTCCGTGCGGCACTGGATCTCAGACCCCAGAACACATCCTCCAACACTGTCCACAGCCCATGATGGTCTACGGCGTCAAACCTGGCCAGAGGGTGCAGAACTGCAGATGCAGCTTTGGGGCAACCATCAAGACCTTGAAAAGACTGTGGGTTTCATCATGGTGACAGGATTGAAGATCTGACGCAATCCCCCCCCCCCCCCCCCCCCCCCCCCCCCCCCCCCCCCCCCAAATCGACCGCAGAAGAAGCCTGACGTGTTTATGAAGTTACACCAATACTGCATGCTGCATTTGTATACTGCATTTGCATAGTTTAAACAAGTGAAACAGTTAATCTGCTACTGTGGGGCTGTACCACCCGTATATAACTGCCCCCCTCCCACCCCCCTGCAAAAATGATTTGGGTATTAAGATAAAGTACGAGAGACAGACAAAGACAGAAAGAATTTTTTTGGAGGAAAAGGAAACGGTGGGAAGGTTTAATAATGATAATAATGATAATGCATACTTATATAAAGCACCCTATTCTCGGCTAGAGACCAAGCTCTAAGCGCTTTACAATCCATACACGTTTACACAACGGGCTGCCTACCTGGGTAGTGCCGACTGAAGAGCTGCCAGCTGGCGCTTCATTCAGTCGTTTCCCGTGTCATCCAGTCAATATCGTTCACTCAATTTCCTTACTTTCTTCACTCTTTCCATTTCTCACGCAGGGTGCATGCTATGTGTAACGTGTCATCCATACCAACGGCCAAACTGGCCTACTCTTCCGATGGGATTTTACGTGTGTGCAAGATGCTATGCGTGCGTTCACACACGGAACCTCGGTGTATAGTCTCGTTCGAAGGATTATATGGGAAATGGAGTCAGAAACAATGTTAACTCCGAGGAAAAAAAAAAACCCATGTACCGAACGGCCCGGCGGAGATTCGAACCCGCAACCCCAGGAGCACCAAGATTACGGGTCCGGCGCTCTACCAACTGAGCTATTCGGGCTCTCAGAACAGCACGCTTGACACGTCGAGAATAGGAAGCCTTAAAACTTTTGGACACATGCAGAAAGTAAACGAAGTTACTTGCAGGTAGCACGGAATAGCTGTTGCAAAAAAAAAAAAAAAAAAGGAAAAGAAAAAAATCAGCGAGTTGCAAAGTTCAACTATTCAT
>JADBJO010022272.1:0-2500 GCA_016801955.1 Conus betulinus | reverse complement strand
AGGCCTGGGGGTCTATGAACTGTGAACAATGGCCTGGGGGTCTATGAACTGTGAACAAATGGCCTGGGGATCTTTGAACTGTGAACCAAGCCCTAGGGGTCTATGAACTATGAGCCAGGGCCTGGGGGTCTTTGAACTGTGAACCAAGCCCTTGGGGTCTATGAACTGTGTGCCAGGGCCTGGGGGTCTTTGAACTGTGAACCAAGGCCTGGGGATCTTTGAACTGTGAACCAAGCCCTGGGGGTCTATGAACTGTGAGCCAGGGCCTGGGGGTCTATGAACTGTGAGCCAGGGCCTGGGGTCTTTGCACTGTGAACAATGGCCTGGGGGGGGGGGGGTGTCGTTGAACTGTGAACCAGGCCCTGGGGGCCTTTGAACTGTGAGCCAAGACCTGGGGGCCTTTGAACTGTGAGCCAAGGCCTGGGGGTCTTTGAACTGTGAACCAAGCCCTGGGGTCTATGAATTGTTAACCCAGGCCTGGGGGTCTATGAACTGTTAGCCAGGGCCTGGGGTTCTTTGAACTGTGAACCAGGGCCTGGAGGTCTTGGGAGACGGTTTCCCTGTCCATTCCGCAATGACGTCAGCCCCGTCGTTTTTTTTTTTTTTTTTTTTTCTTTTTTTTTCTTTCTGTCTTCTTCTTTCCTCGGTAATGTCATGAAGGATGATTTTTAGCTAAGTGACTGGACCTTAGAACGTGGTCATCATTATTAGTATTTAGGGGTCTTTCCTGGATAGGGCCGTGGTAGATTGTTTCAGCTAGGTGACTGGATGTTAGTACGTGGTCCTCATTGGCATTTATGGGATCCAAACAGGAAACAACCCTCCCAAGAGCAGGAAAGACAGCATCAGCATTGTCCAGGATGAAGACTTTGTGTAAATGGTGATAACATTATGAATCATAACATCAGCCTCACGTGAATGTTCTGGCATATGTATCTTCCCTAAATGCTTGTGAGATATGAAAAACTTGGAACGGAACCGGAACCGAAAAGAAGAATCCAACCAACGGAAGTTACGCGTTGTCGCAAGATTCTAAGTATCAGATGTACTGATCGTGTCCTCCAACGAACAAAAGCGTCAAGCCATCAACCGGCGTATCGGATTTCATGAAAATCTACTAAAAACAGATAAGGTGTATAAAAAAAAGCAAGCAACTACCACAATTACACTATGAAAATCTTAAATTGTGGAGAATGAACAAATACGCAACGCTCATCTTTGCGCAAGTTTTCCGATTTATTGCAAATCTTTATCAAGCAGCTTACATGCACGGACTAACTTTAACAGGCAAAAATAGCTATCAAGCTTAAAATAAAGAATCTATAGAGTACAGCTCATTCATGAAACTAACTCGCCAGCAAAAAGCTGAACCAAGATAGAACAAACAAGAAAGCATGTAAAACAAAAAGTGCCCACTACCCCTTCCTCTTCGCTCTCTCTCTGTCTTATTTTTCTTAACCTTTTCTTCTCCCCCCCCCCTCTCTCTCTCTCTCTCTCTCTGTTTTTTATTTTGAAAATCTTAAATGAGGCAGGGGACAGCAAAACGGTATATAGTTAACAAGTTGGATAACTCTTGTTACCTCCATGAAATCACTAACACACACAAACGAATGCTGCTCACGACACCGAATCGCCTAGCATAAATGACACCACAAGCACACAGAACAAACAACAAGGAAATATCTTATTTTCCAGAACGCAACCTTCTTTCATCACAATTACCGTATAACGAGAAACAAGGCACTGGCATATTTTGAACTTATTATATACGTGGGAACTCTTGCAACCCTGGCCCTAAGGATTATAGGCTTCCAGAACATCACAAGTGTGTCTGGTAGTTAATAAATGACATAGGTGGAGATAAACGGGGTAGCCACTCGGTGGAGGACGTTCGTGTATATTAACATAGCCCCAGAAAAAAAACCGTAAAATCCGAGTGGGAATCCTTTTCGTTCTCATTTAATGCCTTTTCTATCGATTGAAATGTTTACACCATGGAATAAAGAGGCGGCACTACCACGTCTGCGTGTTCATTGAAAGAACGATCGTGTAACGTGAGTTTGTGACTGACGTGACTTCGACTATCTCTCACTGACGATGGAGTAAAGACTTCAATTTCCTTCTTTCCTTTCGTTCTTTTCTTTCTTTCTTTATCTCTTCCTTCCTTCTTCCTTCCTTTCTTTCTTCCTTCTTTTCTTTCTTCCTTCCTCTCTCTCTCTTCCTCTCTTTCTTCCTTCCTCTCTCTCTCTCGCTCTTTCTATCTATCTTTCTTTCTTTCTTTCTTCCTTCCTTCCTGTTCTCTGTCTCTCTCTCTCTATTTCTTTCTTTCTTCCTGCCATTCCTTCCTTCCTTTTCCCGCTTTCCTTCTCGCTTTCTTTCTTTCTTTCTTTCTTTCTCTCCTTTCCTTATTTAAGCCAGGGCGTACATTAGAGCGCCTTTGTTTTTACTGTTTTGTTAGATGACTATGCAAGACTGCGAGTCTTCGTCTTACTCTGATCGA
>JADBJO010022271.1:17500-28197 GCA_016801955.1 Conus betulinus | reverse complement strand
TGACACTGGCAAGTGCAACAACAGATGTGGAGCAGCTGTTTCACAGACACAACACTGACTGACTGAGACAATGTTGAAGCAGAAGATGACTCTGGCAAGTGCAACAAATGAAGACATGGATTTTCAACATTTCAACATCATTAAATAAACTCTGCAACCTTACATTTCATAATCAATTAAAGAAACAACACAACCGAATGCCACATACACACACAGATGTTCAATGCAGTAACTAATAAATGATGCCTCATACTCTGGCTTTTAGTGCTGTCGACTATTCTCAGTGAGCTGTTTCAACACAGCTGATCATGATTACACACACAGACACAGCCATAAACCCACAGTAACAATCGTCCAATAGTGGTCCAACAATGCATGATACATTATAGTGGGTGTTGCTACTCCCACATTAACCAAGCTGTCACATCAGTAAAACAAGGAGATGACAATGCAGTGAATGAATATCGTCCTTTCTGCTCCGTTATCAGAAGGTAATGATGAATATCGTCCTTTCTGCTCCATTACCAGAAGGTAATGAACAAATATCGTTCTTTCTGCTCCATTATCAGGAAACAAAATATCACCTGCATCATTCAAATACTAGTCCAACATTTGAAAAGCCAGCACAGTGGAAAGAAGATACTACTCTACCTGCTTTACTTACAGAAGTGATGTTCATAATGCATTTCATGTGTATTCTTCAGAGAGATGTTGATGTTACAAAATATGCTACACATACCTGTCTTATAAACTGGCTCAAACATGTGTAGGTCATTTGTATACATTGATTACAATAAGTCTTTGTATCAAAAAAATCTAACCAAACAGAGCTGAAGCTATCAAATCATTCAAAGTTACAGGTAAATAAAAATCAGCATTTCCTGTCAGTGTGAACCAATTGTCCTAGGGTTAGAACTGTATTGATTCCCAGCCAGCCCCCCTCCCTCCCTCCCTACCCCCCCCCCCCCCCCCCCCCCCCCTACCCCCCCCCCCCCCCCCCCCCCCAAAAAAAAAAAAAAAAAAAAAAACCCCGAAACCAGAGCCCTTGTAATACTAGGCCAGTCTCTCACTCCATGTGCAAGAAGAAGACACTCTTCCTGCACTGGCGCTTTCCTTCCATGTGCTGTTATGCAGTCGCAGCCGGCCAGCTTGCAGGAAGCTGAATGCAGGTTAACTTGTCACGTCTTAGGCATGGAATGGGCTTCTCACCTGAGGTGTCCATGCTCTTTATGGCATCACCTTGAGGTGTTCTGACTGTGAATTAGTGAAGCCTGTAAAATTCATAAGTAGAGTCATCTTTGATGAGGAATCAGAAAGCCAGAAGAAATTCTCAATCTTGACAGAGAAAAGGACAAATCATGCCCACAGAGATAGCACATTGCTGAGCACTTGACCTTCACCTTTGCTCACACTGGATGATGATCTTCGCTGTGCAAGCAACTCACCTGAACAGCTGAGCATGCTCAGCTCCTCAAGGTGTGCCAGCATTCACTCCTGCGCTGGCCGACCAGACTGCTCCAACTCATGGAGACTCAACCATCAAACGCTCTTCAGCAAGAGACTGTCTAGCCTGACAAAGGCTTAAACTGAGAATCTCCCCCCCCCCCCCCCCCCCCCCCCACCCCCCCCCCCTTCCCCCACAGTTCAGGGCACTGAGGGGTTTGGTAGCACAGCACTGCACAAGTTCTCCTCCACAGAGGGTGACCTCTTTCCCCTCACCACCTGTCTGACCCAAAAACATCCCCTTCCCCTCACACCACCTGTCTGACCCTCACATCCCCTTCCCCCCCACCTGTCTGACCCTCACATCCCCTTCCCCCCACCTGTCTGACCCACACATCCCCTTCCCCCCCACCTGTCTGACCCACACATCCCCTTCCCCCCCACCTGTCTGACCCTCACATCCCCTTCCCCCCCACCTGTCTGACCCTCACATCCCCTTCCCCCCCACCTGTCTGACCCACACATCCCCCTTCCCCCCCCCCTGTCTGACCCTCACATCCCCTTCCCCCCCCACCTGTCTGACCCTCACATCCCCTTCCCCCCCACCTGTCTGACCCCCACATCCCCTTCCCCCCCACACCTGTCTGACCCTCACATCCCCTCCCCCTCACCTGTCTGACCCTCACATCCCCTTCCCCCTCACCTGTGTGACCCCCACACATCCCCTTCCCCTCACCACCTGTCTGACCCACACATCCCCTTCCCCCTCACCTGTCTGACCCACACATCCCTTCCCCCTCACCACCTGTCTGACCCACACATCCCCTTCCCCCTCACCACCTGTCTGACCCACACATCCCCTTCCCCCCTCACCACCTGTCTGACCCACACATCCCCTTCCCCCTCACCTGTCTGACCCTCACATCCCCTTCCCCCTCACCACCTGTCTGACCCACACATCCCCTTCCCCCTCACCACCTGTCTGACCCACACATCCCCTTCCCCCTCACCACCTGTCTGACCCACACATCCCCTTCCCCCTCACCATCTGTCTGACCCACACATCCCCTTCCCCCTCACCACCTGTCTGACCCACACATCCCCTTCCCCCTCACCTGTCTGACCCTCACATCCCCTTCCCCCTCACCACCTGTCTGACCCACACATCCCCTTCCCCCTCACCACCTGTCTGACCCACACATCCCCTTCCCCCCACCACCTGTGTCTGACCCACACATCCTCTTCCCCCTCACCACCTGTCTGACCCACACATCCCCTTCCCCCTCACCACCTGTCTGACCCTCACATCCCCTTCCCCCTCACCACCTGTCTGACCCTCACATCCCTTCCCCCTCACCTGTCTGACCCTCACATCCCCTTCCCCCTCACCTGCCTGACCCTCACATCCCCTTCCCCCCTCACCACCTGTCTGACCCACACACCCCCCTTCCCCCTCACCTGTCTGACCCTCACATCCCCTTCCCCCTCACCACCTGTCTGACCCACACATCCCCTTCCCCCTCACCTGTCTGACCCTCACATCCCCTTCCCCCTCACCACCTGTCTGACCCTCACATCCCTTCCCCACCTGTCTGACCCTCACATCCCCTTCCCCCTCACCACCTGTCTGACCCTCACATCCCCTTCCCCCTCACCTGTCTGACCCACACATCCCCTTCCCCCTCACCTGTCTGACCCTCATTCTCCCTTTCGCGCCTCACCACCTGCTTGACCCACACATTCTTCCCCCTCACCTGTCTGACCCTCACTCTCCCTTTCGCCTCACCTGTCTGACAGTCACTCTCCCTTTCACACCTCACCTGTCTGACCCTCACTCTCCCTTTCACCTCACCTGTCTGACCCTCACTCTCCCTTTCACCTCACCTGTCTGACCCTCACTCTCCCTTTCGCCTCACCTGTCTGACCCTCACTCTCCCTTTCACCTCACCTGTCTGACCCTCACTCTCCCTTTCACCTCACCTCCTGTCTACGTTTCAGACAGCTCCTGAGCGTGACCACTTGCTGGTAGGTTCTTCCCCCTCCGGCTCCTCTACTCTACATCCCCTCGAAGCTGTCTCAGGAGTGTCCAGAACAACAGGCAACCAGGGGGTGGGACAAACAGACCAGAAGACCAGGCATCATCACAGTCATGACATGCCGGGTCACAACGCACAGTCACCGGAACACAGACAGCCACAAAACATGGCCGACAGGTACTTAACTTGTCAACGGCAATACAACAGGTTCCTTTCCTAAAAACTTTAAACCAAACCACTTTCACAGTTTACTGTGAATCTATAAAAAGTTAATGATTTCTTTTATATTATGTACACAATCAAAAATGAATAAAGAAAATTTCTTTTCTTCTCTTAGGTGCCGTCTGAATTGTCCTCAGTTCCACGGTAATTTGCATACAGTGATTTACTCCATTATACCAGATGCACACACATACGCATGCATGCATATACGCATGCACTCATACACACATGCGTGCATGCTCACACAACATCTAGACACAGAGACACTCCTACACAAGGAGCCAAAGGGCATGATCAGGGGAAGAGGGTATTACTTTCAATCAACTATTAGGGTTTGAACCTCCAACAGCTCTCCAGATTGCAGACTCAGTATTGCTAGCTGAATAGCATTACACTGTTCAGCAGGCTGACAGAATATAGCATTTTTCCCCTTGCTGACATAACATCACTTTTGTTGCTGACATACTACTGCATTGATCAAGTTCCTTACATTATACTATTCCTTTCCTTTGCTGACATACTATTGCATTGATCAAGTTCCTTACATTATACTATTCCTTTTCTTTGCTGACATACTACTGCATTGATCAAGTTCCTTACATTATACTATTCCTTTCCTTTGCTGACATACTATTGCATTGATCAAGTTCCTTACATTATACTATTCCTTTCCTTTGCTGACATACTACTGCATTGATCAAGTTCCTTACATTATACTATTCCTTTTCTTTGCTGACATACTATTGCATTGATCAAGTTCCTTACATTATACTATTCCTTTTCTTTGCTGACATACTATTGCATTGATCAAGTTCTTTACATTATACTATTCCTTTTCTTTGCTGACATACTACTGCATTGATCAACTTACTGACAATACATTACATTCTTTTCTTTGCTGACATACTATTGCATTGATCAACTTACTGACATTATATTACATTCTTTTCTTTGCTGACATACTATTGCATTGATCAACTTACTGACAATATATTACATTCTTTCTTTGCTGACATACTACTGCATTGATCAACTTACTGACAATATATTACATTCTTTTCTTTGCTGACGTACTATTGCATTGATCAACTTACTGACAATATATTACATTCTTTTCTTTGCTGACATACTACTGCATTGATCAACTTACTGACAATATATTACATTCTTTTCTTTGCTGACGTACTATTGCATTGATCAACTTACTGACATTATACTTATCCTTTTCTTTGCTGACATATACTACTGCATTTATCAGCTTGCTGGCATTATACTTATCCTTTTCTTCACTGACATATTACTGCACTGATCAACTTACTGACATTATATTACATTCTTTTCTTTGCTGACGTACTATTGCATTGTTCCCCTTGCTGACATAATCTTGCATTGTTCAACTTAATGATGATGTCACACTGTTCAACTTGCTGACATCTTATTATGTTCTTCCTCTTGCTTACTTAATATAACATTCTTCCTCTAGATTACAAAGTATTACATTCTTCCTCTTGATGACATGATATTACATTCTTTCTTTTGCTGATATAATGTTACACTGTCACTCTTCCCCATATAATAACAAATTGTTCCCTACATAATATATTGCATTCTTCCTCTTGCTGACATACCATTACATTCTTCCTCTTGCTGACATATCACATTCATCCTCTTGCTGACATATCACATTCTTCCTCTTGCTGACATATCACATTCTTCCTCTTGCTGACACCATTACATTCTTCCTCTTGCTGACATATCACATTCATCCTCTTGCTGACATATCACATTCTTCCTCTTGCTGACATAATATCACATTCTTCCTCTTGCTGACATATCACATTCTTCCTCTTGCTGACATATCACATTCTTCCTCTTGCTGACATAACACATTCTTCCTCTTGCTGACATATCACATTCTTCCTCTTGCTGACATATCACATTCTTTCTTCCTCTTGCTGACATAATATCACATTCTTCCTCTTGCTGACATTTCACATTCTTCCTCTTGCTGACATATCACATTCTTCCTCTTGCTGACATATCACATTCTTCCTCTTGCTGACATATCACATTCTTCCTCTTGCTGACATAATATCACACATTCTTCCTCTTGCTGACATATCACACATTCATCCTCTTGCTGACATAATATCACATTCTTCCTCTTGCTGACATAACATTACATTCTCCCTCTTGCTGACGTAGCATTACACATTTACCCATCCCTCACATAATAATGAATTGTTCCCCCATGCCTACATGATAATGCATGATTCCCCATAGCACATTGTTAAACATGCTGACATAATGATGCATTGTTCTCCTTGCTGACATAATATTTCATTGTTCAACTTACTGACATAATTGATATGGTATTAACCCCCCCCCCCCCCCCCCCCTCTCCCATCCCGCCTTGCTGACATACAGAATTGTTCCCCTTGCTGACACATTACACTGTTTCCCCTTCCTCACACAATGTTTCACTGTTCTCCTAATTGCTGACACAACATTACACTGTTCCTCTTGGTGGCATATTATTTCATTGTTCAACTTACTGTCATAATGATATGCTATTACCCCCCCCCCCCCCCCCCCCCCCCCCCCCCCCCCCCCCCCCCTTTTTTTTCCGACACATTACACTGTGTTCCCTTCCTCACATAATGTTTATTGTTCTTTCTGACACAACATTACATTGTTCCTCTTGGTGGCATATTATTTCATTGTTCAACTTGCTGACATAGCATAACATTGTTCCCACTGATGACGTAATATTACATTGTTCCCCTTGAAGACAAATTATTTCACTGTTAATCTAGCTGACATACGATTAGGCTGTTCCCCATGCTGACCTTACAACAAATTGTTCCCCTCACTCTCATAACTTTGAATCCTTCAACTTGCTGACATACATTGTTCAACATGCTGATGAAATGCTACATTGTTCACTTGCTAACATAACATCTAATTATACCCTTGCTACATTGTTCCCCCTTGCTGACAAAAGGCTGCATTGTTCAACTGGCTGACATAATACTGCATTGTTCTTCTTGCTGATGTGATATTAAATTGTTCCCCTGGCTGACATAATACTGCACAATTCCCATCGCTGACCTAATATCGCATGATTCCCATTGCTGACCTATTTTGCACTATTCCCCTTGCTGACCAATTACTGAACTATTCCAATTGCTGACCTAATATTTCGCTATTCCCATTGTTGACCTAATACTGAACTATTCCAGTTGCTGACCTAATACTGCACTATTCCCATTGTTGACCTAATACTGAAACTATTCCAGTTGCTGACCTAATACTGCACTATTCCCGTTGCTGACCTAATACTGAACTATTCCAGTTGTTGACCTAATACTGCACTATTCCATTGCTGACCTAAACACTGAACTATTCCAGTTGCTGACCTAATACTGCACTATTCCCACTGCTGACCTAATACTGCACTATTCCCATTGCTGACCTAACAATGAACTATTCCAGTTGCTGACCTAATACTGCACTATTCCCATTGCTGACCTAATACTGAACTATTCCAGTTGCTGACCTAATACTGCACTATTCCCATTGCTGACCTAACATTGCACTATTCCCTTGCCAACCTACTATTGCCCTCATCCCCTCACTGACCTAACATTGCACTATTCCCTTGTTGACCTACTATTGCCCTCCTCCCCTCACTGACCTAACATTGCACTATTCCTTTGTTGACCTACTATTGCCCTCATCCCCTCACTGACCTAACATTGCACTATTCCCTTGCCGACCTACTATTGCCCTCGTCCCCTCACTGACCTAACATTGCACTATTCCCTTGCCGACCTACTACTGCCCTCATCCCCTCACTGACCTAACACAACACTGAAGATGACCACCACAACACAGTGGACAGCACTACATGGACACTCGCCTGGGACAGACAGCTGACCTGATAGGAGTACAGAGTTCGGTCATATCTCGGTCTAACGGGTTTTGGTCTTTGACCATCGTCCTGAAGGGAGATAACATGCCGGTTAATTCAATCATCACAGGCTGCGACAAACATGCAGGTTAATTCAATCATCACAGGCTGTGACTAACATGCAGGTTAATTCAATCATCACAGACTGTGATATGTACTGTGCATCCATTCAAAGAAAACAGGCAGCCACAGACATAAACTTCAAACATCTAGAGCAAGCCTGCTGATTAATTCAATAAACAAAGGCAGCCAGAAATGTATATCCATTGCATGAAGACAGGAAAGGACAGACGCAATATGTAAATGCTTGTAACAAACATGGAGGCTAATCAAACTTTGAAAGTCTATGATACAGACATAAGACAGGCAGGAATTTACACCAACGTCAAACACCAAACTCTAGAGAGCATCAACAAGAAGTTGTCTTCCTTCTTATTATTGATCTACATTTTTGTGGTTGTCAGGCTGTCGTAGATTACACAGACTGAAGGAAGACCCCTACCCCTTCCCACTCCTTTGAGGATTTTTTTTTTTTAGAATATTGTTGTACTTTATCAAAACTAAATCGATCTTCCCAAACAGACTTTCTCTCTTCCTACCTCCTGCCACTGGTGGCTCAGAGAACAAACACTTTGTGCTGATTACACACAGGCTGCAGGGTTGGGAGGCTGCTTGGTGCATACAGGTGATAAGCCACTCTCTGGGGAACGTGTCTTCATGGAGTGTAGTGATTTGTGATTACACACAGGCTGCAGGGTTGGGAGGCTGCTTGGTGCATACAGGTGATAAGCCACTCTCTGGGGAACGTGTCTTTTTGGAGTGTAGGGACTGGCATAAGGATTCAACAAACACATGACAGCCAACTCCATGAAGACCTCATTCAGGGATGTTCCACTGGATGATTTTTAGTTTTCAAAACTGGTAACTGTACATCAATTGACCTAAGATGTTTTTGTAAAATAGATCTAAGTTTCAAGCATGTTTTAGAATATTTAGAAGACAAAATGATTGACTGGTGCTTTAAAAAGAATGAATGCATGGCGCCAATTTTGATGATATGGCAGTGTGCTTTAAAAAGAATGAATGCATGGCGCCGATTTTGATATGACAGTCCTGATATGGCCTGACATGGATTCTGAAATAGATGAATGAACTGTAGTTTTCCCATTCAAGACAACCCAGAAACCTGTTTGTGTATTTCTCTAGACTAAAAGGTGCTTTAAACAAAATTAAAAAAACAAACAAACAAAAAAACACCCTTCCCCCCTCAAAGGTGTGTGTGCATTTCTTTTTTTTTCTGAAACCTACTGCTGTTAGTATCTAGGCTAGATCGACCATCCAACAGATAGACGATCTTCTCTGGAGTACTGCTATCAGGTTAGATCGACCATCCAACAGATAGACCATCTTCTCTGGAGTACTGCTATCAGGCTAGATCGACCATCCAACAGATAGACCATCTTCTCTGGAGTACTGCTATCAAGCTAGATCGACCATCCAACAGATAAACCATCTTCTCTGGAGTACTGCTATCAAGCTAGATCGACCATCCAACAGATAAACCATCTTCTCTGGAGTACTTCTGTCACTCCTGTTTATTTGCCTGTGTCCTTGTCTCATCAAACCCTGCCATAATTTGTGCATGGCAATGTCTCACAAGGACCACATGCAGCTCAACACAGGAATACAGCCACTGGCCACAAACACAAAGGGACTGGGCAAGAGGGAATGCAGGAACAGCCACTGGCCACAAACACAAAGGGACTGGGCAAGAGGGAATGCAGGAATACAGCCACTGGCCACAAACACAAAGGGACTGGGCAAGAGGGAATGCAGGAATACAGCCACTGGCCACAAACACAAAGGGACTGGGCAAGAGGGAATGCAGGAACAGACACTGGAAACTAACACTGTAACACACAGGGTAACAGACCATCATGGTCCACACAGACAGTACAGACACTGGACAATAACAGCTATGGTAACAGATCATCATGATCCACACAGACAGTACAGACACTGCACACTAACAGTCATGGTAACAGACCATCACGGTCCACACAGGACAGACACTGCACACTAACAGTCATGGTAACAGATCATCACAGTCCACACAGTACAGACACTGCACACTAACATCATGGTAACAGATCATCATCATGATCCACACAGACAGTACAGACACTGCACACTAACAGTCATGGTAACAGATCATCATGGTCCACACAGACAGTACAGACACTGGACACTAACAGTCATGGTAACAGACCATCATGGTCCATACAGACAGTACAGACACTGCACACTAACAGTCATGGTAAACAGATCATCATGGTCCACACAGACAGTACAGACACTGGAAACTAACAGTTATGGTCACAGACCATCATGGTCCACACAGACAGTACAGACACTGGACACTCTGACTCCTGAGACAGAGGGGGGAGAGAGAAACAGATAAGACAGAGTGATATCTTTAATGTAATGATTGGAGCAGAAGTAAGGTAAGAAAGCCATCAACACACCCCAATCAGACAGTAGACCCAACACCTAGGTGTGCATGAGTGGAAACATCGCTTTTCTGTGCCTCCCTGTCCCTGTCTATCTTATTCTCATTATCTCTCTCCATACCCCTTCCACTCTGTCCCCCCTCCCCCCACACTCCACTCATTTATAAAGGGGGAGGGGGTGTGGGGTGGGGGGACAGGAGGAGTTTCCAACTATTTCCCTATCAGTTGCTTCTGACTTCAATCCTGCTTGCCAGGGCGGGCTGACCTCCCCTGGGGTCAGATCGTGCCTGGCCTCTGCACATGATTCACCCCATCTACCCCGCCTCCTGTCTGCACACATTGAAGTTTATTCTGTGTGGCCTTTATTCCCATTCACACTGCAGTCACACGCCAATGCTTTGCTTTGCCTTGCGTTTTCTCATCCGGACGAGATTCAGCTCTGACGAGATTCAGCTCTCCTCTTTTCCCCCCCCCTCATCCTCCCTCCCACCTTTTCCCCTATCCCCCTATACT
>JADBJO010022271.1:0-10000 GCA_016801955.1 Conus betulinus | reverse complement strand
ACCACAAGAGGTCAGTGGTGCGTGTATCTAAAACCACGTACAGTGTGGCTTCAAATGAGATAGGTTTTTCATCCGAAAACGTGTGTACATTGTTTCACATTTAAAAAAATGGAGATAGGTTTTTCATCCGAAAACGTGTGTACATTGTTTTACATTTAAAATAATACTCTGTCACAAATCATGCAATAATAATAGCGTCAATGGATCTTACCAATAAAAAAAGATGCAAAGCATATAAACGTACTCCAAGCTTATCCCGAATATGTGTGAGATATTCCATAAAGAGGAAAAACCGGCTTGGGCTGGTGTAACCGTTAGTAATGGCTATTCTGGTAAACATCTGCCATCATCTGTGACCTATAATGAACATACTTAGGCCAACAAATTTTCAGAAAGATTGGACAGGAACTTTCTGACATTTTTCATAAAGAAGAAAACCATTATGGGCCGTTAGTAACGTCTATAACGGTAAACTGAAATACTGGGCATCATCCTTGACCCATAATGAACATACAAATTTTCAGCAATATCGGCCACGTAGGCCTACTTTCTAAGATATTCCATGAAGAAGAAAAACCGTTAGGGGCCATTATAGACTTCAATAACGGCTATAACGGTAAACTAAAATGTCGGGCATCATCCGTGACCCATAATGAACATACCTACTCATTTTCAGAAAGATCGGCCCAGCACTTTTTGAGATATTTCATTAAAAAGAAAAAAAAAAACGTTATGAGCCGTTACAGCGGTTAGTAACAGCTATAACGGTGAAACTAAAACATCGGGGTAGCATACGTGACCCATAATGAACATACCTACAAATTTTCAGAAAGATCGACAAAGTGCTTTCTGAGATATTCCTTAAAGAAGAAAAACCGTTATGGGCCGTTACAGCCATTAGTAACGGCTATAACGGGATTAACTAAAACATCCGGCATCATCCAAAACCCATAGTGAATATACCTGCTAATTTTCACAAAGATCAGCCAAGTACTTCCTGAGATATTCCATAAAGAAGAAAAAAACCGGTACAGCCGTTAGTAACGGCTATAACGGTAAACTAAAACATCGGTCATTATTCGTGACCCATAATGAACATACCTGCTAATTTTCACAAAACATCAGTCAAGTACTTTCTGAGATATTCCACGAAGAAGAAAAACCGTTACAGGCCTTTACAGTCGTTAGTAACGGCTATAACGGGGTAAACTAAAACATCGGGCATTATTTGTTACCCATAATGAACATACCTGCTAATTTTCACAAAGATCGGCCAAGTACTTTTTGAGATATTCAGTGAAGAAGAAGAAAAAACGTTACAGGCCGTTACAGCCGTTAGTAACTGCTATAACGGTAAACTAAAAATGGGGCATTATTCGTGACCCATAATGAATACCAGCTAATTTTCAGAAAGATCGTCCGAGTACTTTCTGAGATATGCCATGAAGAAGAAAGCCGTTACAGGCCGTTACAGCCGTTTGTGATGGTTATAAAGGTAAACTAAAACATCGGGCATTATTCATGCGTACCTACAAATTTTAAGAAAGATCGGCCTTTTTTTTAGTACTTTCTGAGATATTCAATGAAGAAGAGAAAAAACGTTACAGGCCTTTACAGCCGTTAGTATCGGCTATAACGGGGTAAACTAAAACATCGGGCATTATTCTTGACCCATAATGAACGTACCTGCTAATTTTCACAAAGATTGGCCAAGGACATTCTGAGATACTCCATGAAGAGGAGAAAAACTGTAACAGGCCGTTACAGCCGTTACTGACGGCTATAACGGTAAAACTAAAACATCAGGCAGTATTCGTGACCCTTAATGAACATACCTACAAATTTTCAGAAAGATCGGCCAAGTACTTTCTGAGATATTCCATGAAGAAGAAAAAAAAAACCGTTACAGGCCGTTACAGTTATTAGTAACGGCTATAACGGGGTAAACTAAAACATTGGGCATTATTCGTGAACCATAATGGACATATCTGCTAATTTTCACAAGATCGGCCTAGTACTGTCTGAGACATTCCATGAAGAAGAAATATCGTTACAGCCGTTAGTAACGGCTATAACAGTAAATTAAAACATCGGGCATCATCCGTGACCCATAATGAACATATCTGCTAATTTTCACAAAGATCGGCCAAGTACTTTCTGAGATATTCCATAAAGAAGAAAAAACGTTACAGGCCGTTACAGTTGTTAGTAACGGCTATAACGATAAACTAAAACATCGGGCATTATTCGTGACCCATAATGAACATACCTGCTAATTTTCACAAAGATCGGCCAAGTACTTTCTGAGATATCCCATAAAGAAGAAAAACCGTTACAGGCCGTTACAGTTGTTAGTAACGGCTATAACGGTAAACTAAAACATCGGGCATTATTCGTGACCCATAATGAACATACCTGCTAATTTTCACAAAGATCGGCCAAGTACTTTCTTAGATATTCAATGAAGAAGAAAGCCGTTACATGCCGTTGCAGCGGTTAGTGACGGATGTAACGGTAAACTAAAACATCGGGCATTATTCGTGACCCATAATGAACATACCTGCTAATTTTCACAAAGATCGGCCAAGTACTTTCTGAGATATTCCATGAAGAAGAAAGCCGTTACAGGCCGTTACAGCCGTTAGTGATGGCTATAACGGTAAACGAAAACATCGGGCATTATTCATGACCCATAATGAACGTACCTACAAATTTTCAGAAAGATCGGCCAAGTACTTTCTGAGATATTCCATGAAGAAGAAAATCGTTACAGGTCGTTACAGCCGTAAGTAACGGCTATAACGGTAAACTAAAACAGCGGGCATCATCTGTGACCCATAATGAACATATCTACACATTTTCAGAAAGATCGGCTTAGTAGTTTTGTCTGGAGCGAGTGGAACACATTTTGACCACGGACGGACACACACACACACACACACACACACACACACACAGCATTTCTTCGTTCCCATTCTAAAGTACTCGCTGTTCTATAAGAACTGGGAGTACAGAAAGTAAATGAATAAACAGATAAACAAAATAGCAAGTTTGCATGCCATTTTATTTGTTGGTTAAGAGCCCATAACAAGCTAAACAGAACTGGGAACACACACGGCTTCAGAGAATATGACAAGGAATTCATCATCATTATTAGGTCACTGAAAAATACGAACAAATAGCCTACACAATTATAAAACCGAAGTGAAACTTTTTAAAAATTAGAATTCTGCACTCTGCAGTGCAATGGCCAGCTTCCACTCTATACATCAAGATGTGAGAATTGAAGAAGAGGGTCTCGCGGCTACGACTTAGCAGATGTCTGACCTACGCATTAGCCCAATGCGCTGGTCAGACGTTGAGTGACCTACCTAAGGTTGGTTGTGCCATTACTATCACGGTATGTGTGTGTGGTGCGTGTAAGCCTCTGTGTGTGTGTGGGGGGGGGGGGGGGGGGGGGGGGGGGGGGGGGGCACGGGCCCGTGTGTGTGTTAGCAGGACGGTCAAAGTGAACGTTGAAGTCACCAGCGGTGATGTAAGCGCCACTGTGTGTGTTGCAAAAAGCCAGATGATCAGAAACTCTACCGATAAACATGGATGGAGTAAGTCAGGCTGTTGGTTCTTTAGATTGGAGGGAAGGGGGGGGGGGGGGGGGGGGGGGGGGGGGGGGGGGGCTATAAAAACACAGCTGGTGAATTGCCTGGTGCGGCGGATAGATTCTCCTGACGTCACGAACTGACTTTCTTCACGAAAGTCTGATGGGAGAAGGTGAGGAGGGTGAGTTGTAGTAGTACTGGTAATAATGAAGAGCGGTGAAAAGGGGAAAACAGATTTAGTCAACGCAACCGGCGACAATGCATCAGCAACAGCTACAGCAATACAACGCCATGGGGACTGACGGGGGAAGGAGAGGGTGTGTGGTGGCCAGGGAGGGAGGGAGGGAGCAATGTCATGGCACGTTGCGTCGTCTCCAAGAGGACGAAACCAGGTATCCATGACAGTCAAAATATCCATGTCATTATTGTACATGAAACTGTGTCATTATTGTGCATGAAACCTTGTCATTATTGTACATGAAAAACACGTCATTATTGTACATGATGCCATGTCATTATTGGACATGAAACCATTTTCATGCATTACATAGGAAAACCATGCCATTATTGTACATGGAACCATGTCATTATTCTATATAAAACCACGTCCATTATTGTACGTGAAACCATGTCATCTTTGTACATGAAAACATGCCATCACTGTACATGGAACCGTGTCATTATTCCACATGAAACCAAGCCATTGTTGTACATGGAATCATGTCATTATTGTAATGGAATCATATCATTACTGTACAAGGAACCATGTCAGTATTGTACATGAAATCATGTCATTATTGTACCTGAAACCATGACATTATTGGACATGAAACCATGTCATTTTTATGAGTGAAGCCATGTAATTATTGTACATGAACCATGTCATTATTGTACCTGAAACTTTGTCAACATCATACATAGAACTATGTCATTATTGTACATGAAACCATGTGATTTTTTGTACATGGAATCATGTCATTATTGTACATGGAGCCATGTCATTATTGTACATAGAACCATGTCATCATTGTACGTAGAACCATGACATCATTGTACATGAACCCATGTCACTGTTGTACGTGGAACCATGTACTCATTGTACATGAAACCATGTCATCATTGTACATAGAACCATGTCATCATTGTACATAAAACAGCCAGGAGACGAGCTCTCATCCTTCCAAGAGCCCTAGGCCTGACCATTAAAAACACTCAGACGAAAAGACGCCACACTCCGAGAGATTTACTGGACAGAACAATCGTCAGTGACAGTAAAGTTATCAGAGTTTGAACCCGTTGGCCTGTCGTTCGTGAAGTAGTTGATATGATCAGAGAGGGATGGGTGTGGGTGAGGCTCAGAGTTCACAGGTGAAAGGTCGACGAGCTGCGTCCTGGAAACATCAGAAGTAACAACATTGACGGCATGACGTTTGCGCGTGCCACTGCCGCACGAGCGACGGGGGGGGGGGGGGGGGGGGGGGGGGGGGGCGGCCAGGGGGGGAAGCGGCACCAATGCGGGGCTGTTCAGGACAGCGACTACCTCAGGGTCAAGATTGGCGTGAAATATTCTGTTCTCTCGCCGGGGTATGAATGGCTTTCAGAGAAAAAAGCCCCTCTTGGGGAGGTCAAAGTTAGAGGAAAAGTTCCAGGGACACGTGGGTAGTTACGGCACTTTCTGGGCGCCCCGGTTGGAAGTGGCATCCCTTGAATCTGATGGCCAGGGCATCTTGCCCCTCCCGTGCATCTTACGATCATGCTTTTGTCATACAAGTCTACAAACAACGTGGCTGTCAAAATCTCCCAACGGGAACCCGAAAAGACTGGCGAAAGTCATGTGGACGCTATTGCACAGGAGTGCAGAAATTTTCTTTTTTAAAGCGTTTTACTTCAAAATGTAATGACCTTTGTTCTCAGTAACGCCATAGCTTCTACATATGGGTGACTTATCTTAAATAAACGTTAGCGAACAGCCAAGAGTAACGTGGACATATGAGTCACAAGACAAAATACGACGCGTTTCGACCTCTTAGGTCTTCTTCAGGCAAGACACAAACAAATAGTACAAGGAAAATGGACGAATTTGTCACTTAGCTTTCTTTAGCACAAGGTAAGCGTTGAATGAAAACGAGGCCTTGCGCTGAAGAAAGCTGAGTGACAAATTCGTTCATTTTCTTTGTACTATTTGTTTGTGTCTTGCCTGAAAGAAGACCTAAACGGTCGAAACGCGTCGTGTTTTGTCTTGTGACTCGTATGTCCACGTTACTATTGGCGATTCGCTAACATCTATTTATGATTTGTTTAGATTTCCGCCTGCAGTCGACTCACTTTGCTACTAGATCTATGGGTGACTAGTTAACTGTCTCATATCTTTTAGCACTTTGGTTGTGCAAGACTCAATTGGAATCACACTCACACACATACACACACACAAGAGGCGCGCGCGCGCGCGCGCGCGCGCGCGCGCGTGTGTGTGTGTGTGTGTGTGTGTGTGTATGCGTGCGTGCGTGTGTGTGGTGTGTGTGTGTGTGTGTGTGTGTGTGTGTGCGTGCGTGCGTGCGTGCGTGCGTGCGTGCGTGTGTGTGTGTGTGGTGTGTGTGTGTGAAAAAACACATTAGCACACAATGTGAACAGTATGTGAACAAACAGGACAAAGTGTTAATCATTTCCGTGACGAATGCAATGTGCAAGCCACAGCTGGTTACGTTGGCTGAAGCAGACAGGACAGCGAGTGCCACGGCAGAAACAGTGTGTTGAACAGTCTGTTGGTCTTCACTTGCTCTACGGGTCTCTTCTGGCAGCACATGCATGGAGTGGCTAGAGGACATTGCCTGGCGCGTCCAGCCTGCGCTGGCCACACGCCACAGTTAGGATGTTGCTCTAAAACACTGTAATTATAATCCATGTCCAGCAGTTTGAGGCCTGCCCTAAGTTTGAGCCAACATTTAATTCTGACTGGTAAGTGATCAAAAGAACAACTCCCGTTCAATTACTTGCCTTGTTTGGGGGATTTTTCACAGATGAAATCACATACAACCTTCAGATACATGACTTTCCCCTCGGTTGACGTCACATTGCAGGCCTTTGCACTCACCAGTGACCCTATCTTTGTGGCAGCTGGAAACACCCAAACAGTCTCATTCCTTTGATTTCAGTCTGTCTTCTCGGAACCACCTGGCTTGTCCCTTGATGGGCATATCAAAGAAAATGAGGACAATCAACTTCAGACACAATAAACGTTCTCTCTCTCCCTCTCTCTCTCTCTCTCTCTCTCTCAGTCCTTTCCGTGCCTGCTGGCGCTTCAGGCGTAAACGTTCTCACAACAATCTAATTCCACCAGTCTATAAATAAAACACTCTTTAAGCACGGCCTTGGCGCATTAAGTTTAGTTGTGCAGCCGCTCGCCCGTGATGGGACGGAATGTCGTTCAGTGACGCAACACGTGGTTGTGTGTGGCGTGTGTCGACCCACTGACCCATTTTGCGCCGAATATGAGAAGAAAGGTGACTGCTCGTTATTCGTTTTCAGTATCCTAAGTGGTGTGTGTTTTCGATACATGATACACGATGTTTTATTTGTCCTCATAGAATACAAGGAAAATTTGTTTGTGGTGCCATCATCACAATTCACTTGTTACAACAAATTATAAAACATGCATATCATTAAAAATATTCCACCCTTTCCACTGTGCTCGGTCATTCCTTGTCAGTTCATTTATCCATCTTGTGTCAGGCTGTACATGTAAGTTGGAACAAATTGAGATGAAGTACTCCATGTATAGCTATTCAGTCTCACCACCATCCTAAAAAAAAAAAAAAAAAAAAAAAAAAAAGTGTACAAAAACACTAAAAACGTCGGAAGACATTTGACACCACAGGTCGCACTCGAGTTGCGCCCCTTTCAGCCTGTGAACTGTTCTCAGCTGTGAACTGCTCTCAGCCGGTGAATCGTCGTACTCCTATCCATCAAGTCTTGGCATAGGATGATAGTAACAGAGGATAATCTTTTTTTTTTAATTAAGATCTCCGTAAGTGTAGACGATTTCAGCCTGCTCTGACAAACCAGAGAGGGGTATGAACAATATGGATCAGCGGCAATGCCGCTGTGTGTTTCTACCGGAAGAAAACCAAAAGGTCGAAATTCGTTGTGTTTGTCCTGTAATCTGTTTGTCTGTGCCCTGTGATGGAACTTATACCGTTTCTTTTCAAAATCCGCTGACCCTGTTATTTTGCATGCCACTATCCAGTGTCTGGGTGGTCAGCTTGACCGCGGGTGGGGGAGGGGGAGGCTATATGGCCACACACCACAATTAGGATATAGCTCTAAAGCGCTATATAATCCATGAAAACTGGTTAGGGCCAAGTGTAAGTTTGAGTCAGCAAAACCCCCCCCCAACCCCCCCCCCCCCCCCAATGTTAAGCTGATGATTGATCAAAAGAACAACCCCCCCACCCCCCCCCCCCCCCCCCCCCCCCCAACACACACACACCACACACACACACATACACACACACACATACACACACTTCCACAATCGCTTTTTTTTCCCCACCGATGACATCTTTTGCAATCTTCAAATACATGATCTGCCCTCGTCGCTGACGTTACAATTCAGGCCTGTTCACTCACCCGTGACCCTCTCTTTACATCAGGTGGTTCCTCCCAAATGTTCCATACCTTTCGCTTGAATCTCTCTGCTTGGAATCACCTGGCATATACCGTGATGGCATAAGAATGAGAAGAATGTTAAATCAACTTTCAGAAAAAAAAGAGAGAAAAATCTCAAAAACAAGTCTCATGGTTATGTCTATAAATACTCGATTCTTTAGCAAGGCCTTGGCACATTCATTTTTGATGTGCAACCTGTAAGGCGAAATGAAAAAGTGAACACTCCTCTTGTCTCGAAACGGTGGTCCTGTCAGCATAAACCTGCATAGCACAGGACACAACCTATCATCCACACAACGCTAAAGCCAAACTGGCGGAGAGAGATCTATGGACAGATCGGTCTGTTTCTAAGCCAGAATCAGCCTGCAGCATAAACACTGGTGTCTCCTTCAAAGCACACAGCGTGTCCCTGGAAAGACCACAGAATCACTGATTCGCTTGACAGCGCTGACTGCCTGCATTTAAACGCCACTTCCTTGGTGACAACAGGTAACCCAGTCTCCTGGCAAGGTCAGCACTTTTACCATGTGCCCAATAGGCACACCACACACTGCAGGGAAGGGTGTGTGACGTACTTCCGGATGAGTCTGTAAGCTGTCTTTTCATCTGCTCTTGAAAAAAATTGTGAATTTTGTGGAGTTAGTGAGCTAACTTGTATATTTTACAGTTTACGTGTGTTTGTAAACTTGTGGGACATTTGTGTGAAATGCGTTCGTCGCCAATTGAAACAGTGAAGTGTTTTTGTATTTTTTTTAGAGTCGAGTCGGTTTTTTTTGCTAGTCTAGTAAACTGACCTTCACCATGTCTCAAGGCTGGCCCAAGTGGTTTATCCGCTGAGATCTTGAAGAACATCAGGTTTGATGACTTTGATATTGGGATGTCCTGGGCAATGGAACGACAGAAGTAAGTCGTGTCCGTCTGCCAAAGGCAAAGGGAAAGGGAAAAAAAAAACAAGTGGGGTTAACAGTGACGTCAATGGTGATGCTGGAGATATTGCGTCACGAGTTGTAGAACTCCTCGTTGCAGTTCTTGGGGCTAAATTAAAGAAAGCTGTGGATGTCTGTATTAAGGTGGTTTACAGAACTATAAGAAAAGGTGTCTGAAAAAACTCAGATCTATTTCCGAGAAAGCTCAACAGGGACATCTTTTGCTGCGAATACGAGCAGGATAGGCGGATCAGTATCAGCGAAGGGAAAACCATGAGAATCAATGGACTCAAAGAAGAGGAGAACGATCTCTGGTGGAAAAAGTGATGGAGTTGGGGAAGAAAGTTGGGGTAGATCTAGAAATCAAGGACATCTCTGTTGTGCATAGAACTGGCCTAAAAAAAACAAGAAAAAGCCCAAGACCAGTGCTGGTGAAGTTCACTTCACGAAGAAGCAAGGCGAACCTCATGATGAGGAAGAGAGATCTGCGCAAACATGACATGAAAGGAGTTTACCTGAAACGATGAACTGACACCCCTACGCTTCAAATTATTCAAAATTTGTAAGGCAGCACCTGGTGTGGACAGGGGTATCCACTACCCATGCTGGCAAAATTGTTTGCCAGTTGAAGGCCGCCCCTGGGAGGAACAGCAGTGGCAGTGCGGGATCTTCCGGCAGCAAACGCGGTGTACGTAGAGTCACCTGACGACCTTTTCCAGATCGGTGTGACGAAGGTAGACTACACGGCGCTTGGGCTTCAGCACTTCATCTACACCAGCTAGGGGTTGCCGGAGGTCGTGGTGATTCATCTGA
>JADBJO010022270.1:0-28199 GCA_016801955.1 Conus betulinus | reverse complement strand
AGTCAGCGACGCGATCTAATAGCATGTGATATGACGTCCTGTGACAAACGTCACCAGGCTTCTGGACACACTGGCGTCACAGTTGGAGGGTTCGCCACGCCTAATAGCGTCCAACGCACCGGATTGCACGTCATCGCATGGTGAGAACTGGAAACCCACTTGACCCTCAGTGCTGAGGACTTAAGGGGGATCACAAATTCGTGCCCCCCTTGCGGGTATGATGTGAAAGGACACATCATTCACCTCATGACTTCATATGTAAACAAAGTGCTGGTTTGGTGGGGTTAACTTGCAACTATTCTTTATTGTGCAGGGTTAGGACTGTCAACGGGTCGAGAAGGATTTGTTGTCCCGTGTGTAGGTGCTGTATTGATCTGCCGTTGTATGGGCACCTTAGTGGCTGTTTGTAGCAGCATGGTGCCAGTGAAGTTGGTTATTGTTGATGAAAGTTTCCGGATTTTTATTTTGACGAAATGGTGTGCATTGGGATGGGAAGCTGTGGTAGGGAGGGAGGTGGGGGGGCCAGGCGGCATGAGCAGTTCCGTCAAAAGGAAACATTGAAAGCATTTTTCCAATATCACCTCTTGTCAAACTCTCTTGGAAAGCGTTTCATGCAATGTGAAGCTTTAACCTGCTTTCACCACTGATGTACAATATTAACAAGCATAGAAAAGGATCTCCACAGCTGCCAGAGCAACTTCTAACGATTTGGGTAGGACTAGAGTTAGACAAGTTACCAAAATAGTCGAGCCCTAGAGGCACCGAACGACAATACGAGGGTAGTAAAATATGACATGTTGTATGGATGTGTTGAATGGGGATAATTTGACAACTGGGAGATTTTGAAACATATGGATTCTTTTGTTTTAATTTTGATAATAAAAAAATATTAAGGCATTCTAGGTAGGTGGAGGCATTTTTATGGCGGTGCTCGATCAAAACCATGAATGTATTTTACCACTAAAAGCTTCACATCCAGAACATAAGGTACCCCAACAAAAGCAAAGAAAAGGGTGGAATAAAATAAGTATGTTTTGTATTGTCACCACCTACACTGTAAATGAGAAGCGTTAAACATAGTCGTCGTACAGTACAAGTCTAGTCTACAGATGCTTTCAAACCCCGTCCATGCCAAGACAGGATCAGTCCACGCCGCCCCACCTCCCCCACACGCCCACTGCTCTTGACTTCAACCCTCGCTTTCACACTCCTCTCTCCCTCACCTTTACTGCTGACGTGTCACGACCGCGAGCCTGGCCCGGCTCCCTCTGCTGGCGCTGATCCCGCCATATACCCACTCCTTGTCATTTTTTTCTCTGGCTCCAGCCACCCCTCTCGATTACTACCCTTCGTGACTACGAGTACACATAGGCTAGCCTCTTTTGTTTCGGACTGTAGTGCCGTTTGAGTCTTTCAGGTCAGCTTTCCCCTCTTCCTGTAACCCCCCACTCGCGTAGATTTTATCGACACTAGCCCCATTTCAGACTTCGTCCTCAGTAAAACTGACAAATATGGTAGCAATTCTCCCTCTATATACCCTGTTATCCCCCTTCATGCTCGAGTGCGTCTTTTTTTGCTTTGAATTACAAAAGACTTGTTTATTTATCTTTTGTCAAAAAATGATTCGCAGAGCCCTGCTCAGCTGCGGGACACGTACGTTCGCCGGGACCCTTTCTGTGCTCGTCGCTACGCTCGGGCCGGAACCGGTTGCATTCGCTCGCACCATCCTTTGCAATGTGAGACAAATAAGCACTTGGATGGGACCCACAGTCAGTGTATCTGAAGAAAAAGATGGTCTTTCCCCTCATCCTGTGTTCGTCTTATGTTTTTCCCCCCGCATTTATCATGTTAAATACTGCAGGACCAGATAAAGGCTACTACGCACTCTATTTGCCGTACTTTGATGTATGGGTACGTAGTAACGAATGAAAATGTCCAAGAAAATAAACTCTCGGCTCTTATTTGGGACACCGTGTCCACTGCCTGGAGGCCTCATAGGGCACTGTGGGAGGACTGTGATTACCTCTGTTTCTACACGGTGGCTCATCAGCTGATGGCTTAAAAGGACTATACGGTTTGGTAAAACGATTGCAGGTTTTGGTCCCAAGAAAACACCTTGGTCATTCTACAATAACAACAAAATGTCGGAAGTGAACATTTTAGTTGTCAAAAACCGAAACTTAGGTCAGCATAAACAACCTTATCCCTGGCAATAATTGATGAGGTCTGTAGAGATTAACGTTCTTTCTTTGCCCACCTACCTTCCCTTCATGTCACAACCCACTCTGGTTTCTCGTCTTGACATGGAAAAGTGAAAAAGGAGGGTTTCTTTTTGTCCCAGAAAAATTGCTTTTTTGTTTCAACGGGTTGCCCGGTTGCTCTTGGCCTTTTCCGCGTGCAATAGTTCTTTCTGGAAGGAGTTTGTGCGGTCACTTTACCTCTTTGTACTCAGTCGTAAAAATAGAATCGTGTCACCTTCCTCAGTGTCTTGTTTCATGTAGGTCAGTATTTTCCCTTTGATCACTCCTATAGAATCAGTGTCACAACAAAGTGTTGCCCTGTCTCAGAGCGATTAGCGAGTGGAGACTTTTGAACGTAGATCTTTTGTCGTTCATAATCCGGAGTACCAGCATCCTCACAATATGTCCAAAAACAGTCCGTTCGTGTCTTAGTAGTCAATATGTCAAGAAGTTTCATAGATAAGGAAGAAATTGTGGCACCGACTAGTCCCAGAGAGAGAGGTGTGCCAGCTCTCTCTTAGGTCAGGAATAATGTGCCTTCGGCTTTGTGTTAAACAGGCTGAAAGTATCGGCATTGAAAAAGAAAGCATTGATTGTGGTTGGAATGTTGTTGAACTCTTGGGCTCAAAAGGATGGAAGGAGCATGATTGTGTGTTGAATGTTTTTAACTTGGTTCAAAAGGAAGATGTGTGATTGTGGTTTTAATTGTTTTTGAACTCTGGGATTCCAAAAAGGAAGGTGACTGAAATTTGTGGTGTTGACTTGGTTGTTGATTCTTGGTAATTCAAAAGGAAGGAAGCGTGGATTGTGGTTTTTTTGAATGTTGGAAACTCTAAGTAAACAGATTTTTGCTTTTTTTTTGGACATAGGAATAAGGTGATTACGTTAATTATCATGAACTATCATCAATCTGCAAAGCTGTACAACTTTATGGCTTTTTTTTTTCGCCAAAAGCATTGTTTTCATAGAGCCAAATGCCCTGGGCCAAGGTCTCCTGATAGGTAGGCATACATGTGGTGTTTATGTGTATTTTGTCGCTGACCCTAATTGCTTCCCACGGGCTTACAAAGCAGCGATCCAAACCTCTCGCAAGGAACAAAAGTGAGCGCCCGAGTTGTGAGTGCCTTGGGGGGGGGGGGGGGGGGGTGGGGGGGGGGGGTGGGGGGGGGGTGGGTGGGGGGGGGGGGGGGTGGGGGGGGGGGGGGGGGGGGTGGTTTTTTTTTTTTTTTTTTTTTTTTTTGGGGGGGGGTGGGGGGGGGTTGCCGTTTAGTTCCCGGGGGGGGGGTGGGGGGGGGGGGGGTAGGTTCTTGCCCCCCCCCCCCCCCCCCCCCCCCAAAAATTTGGCCCCCCCCCCCCCGGGGGGGGGGGGGGGGGGGGGGGGGGGGGGGGGGGGGGGGGGGGGGTGGAAGAAAAAAAAAAAAAAAAAAAAACAAAAAAAAAAAACCCCCCCCCCCCCCCCCCCCACCCGCCCCACACCCGGGGGGGGGGGGGGGGGGGGTGGGGGGGGGGGGGGGTTCTGGGCTAATGGGGGGGGGGGGCTGGGGGGGGGGGGGGGGCACAAAAAAAAAAAAAAAAAGGGGGGGGCCCCCCCCGCCCTGTTGTTTTGGGGAGGGGGGGGGGGGGGGGGGGGGGGGGAAAAAAAAAAACCAAAAAAAAAAAGGGGGGGGGGGGGGGGTGGGGCTGGCCCCCCTAGTAACAACCCTTCGCCTGTGCCATGTGGGAGAGGGTTCCCAGTGCGTGTTGTGTGCCGTGATGTGTGGTGTCGTGTTGTTGTGTGTGTGTGTGTGGTGTGTGTGGTGTGTGGTGGTGTGTTATTTATGTTTTGTGTTTGTCAATATGTGTGTGTGTATTTTGTGTGCATTTGTTTCCTGTGGTGATTTGTGTGTGTGTTGCTGGCGTTGTGTGTGTGTGTGTTGTTTGTGTGTGTGGGTGAATGGTGTGTGGGTGTACTTGCTCTCACTGTTTTTTTAAACATTTTTTTTCCTCTTAGCAAGTGACATTAGAAATGTGTGTTGTGTGTGTGTGTGCGCGCAATGCACGCATGCCACGTTATTTCCATATATGTGTTCCCTGAGTGCGGAGGTGCATGTGGCTCTCTAGCCATGTATGATTCCATCCTTCACATAACACCTTGCACAAAAATATCAGCGTGATTATGCTTTTGTCCCGACCTGCCTTGCACCATGCTAGGACCACAAGCAACGCAGGTCACCACCAGCAAAGTGCTTTCCAGGTGATTTGTTTTTTATTGTTTCCAAGCGTGACACAGTCCACACACCCCAAATGGGAACCTCCAATGCATTGTTCCAAACATTGTTTCCTCTTTTCAGTGAATCATCTCTAACATCCTTTGGTTTTCTCTCATTTCTCAGCAATATCATCGGGAAGCTCAACTTTGAGGGTGCGAAAAAAGCAAGATGTCCCCTTCGGCTCCCCTCAAATTTTTTTTTTTTTTATTGTTTTTTTTTGGACTTTGTTCTTTAGTGTCAGGAGTTATTTTTTTTCAAGTTTTTTTGGGAGTCCCGTACCAACACACACCTGTGCCCTTGGAAAAAAAAAAAAGAACGTAAACAGTTTTCTGTTTGTTGAATTTTAGAGAATAAAATTTTTTTGTGTTTAATTCCTTTTTTGTGCATTGGCCCCCTCCTGCACCAAATTTGACAATGATAAGTGAATCGCCAGTTCCTTCATTTTTGTTTTTTTGCCCTGAGTGTTGTGTTTTCGTATCTTGTCCTGAACGAATGAGACTGAGAGGTTGAAAAACGCCCCCCGTCATGTTTTTTTTGTCTTTGTTTATTCGTTTTGCCTTTCGTTTGTTTGTCCCTGAGTTATTCATAAACCCTTTGTTTTAAGATTTTAAGCCTCTTAAATCTCTTTTTGGTCCTGTTTATTGTTATGTAGGGTTTTTTTGCCCGTGCGCCCAAGAAGACACCAAGCTGACGTTCCCACGGCTGCCCAGTTTTTTGGCTCGTCCCTGCTGAACTCGGCCCAAGGTGGACCTGTCCCCATCTGCATGAGAGGCGGACATCACCTCTTCCAGAAGATTCATAGTGGGAGGAAGCAGCAGCTTGCGACGAAAACCTCGCCAGCAGACGAACCCTTGAACCATCATACACAAAAGAGATCAACGCCCCGCCCCGCACAGTCCCCCATCACTAGTCAAGGTGCCAATGGCTTACAAGAACGGTGAGGTCCCCCCCGTATGCGAGTGCCGAACAAATATCATCTGTTGGTCGACGGTTTGAGGGGGTGAGTGGTTCAGAGGGGGAGGTTGGTGAGGGATTGGAAAGGGGTGCACCCCACAGAGGTCATTTCCTTGTGAATGATTGGGTTTTTGTGGTTGGTGGAGTGTGTGTGTGTGTGTGTGGTGGGGGTCGTTGTGAATGTGTTTGTGTTTGTTTGGGTGTGTGATATGTGGTGTGTGTGTTGTGTTAAAAGGGGTGTGTATGTGTGTGTGTGTGTGTGTGCACCTGCGTGTTGTGAAGTGTTGTGTGCATATGTTGTACTTTGTGTGCGTGCATGTGCAACTATAGTTGCCATAATACTGCCCAGGCAAGCTAGAATATTAAGTTGTTCATTTACCGTAAAGTGGGAAGGGTTTGTAAGTCAAAAAAGGTTAGTTGTGCTATGTAAATTTTGCCAGAACCGATTTATCATGAGGTTTTTGTTTTGAACCTATTCCCAGGAGTCAGATTGTGTAGGGGCCGTGGTCTGCTGTTGGTTCTGCTCCTGCTTCCAAGTATTCAAGGGATGGTTTTAGATGGGCCCCAAAGAGTATTTTCAGCGGCATTGATTTGCAAGTTTATTTTTTTTAATTTTTTTTTTTTGTTTTTGCAAGCTCTTCAACTGTGCTTCACAACGATACAGTTTGTTCACAATGGTTGGATTCCTTTAAATGGAAAACGGTTTTGTTTTTCAAATCTATATGCTAAACCATCCTGCACTTGAAAAAATCAGCCCCCCACATGTTGGTATATCCCACGGCTAGGTATCGGTCAACTAAATGAAATTCCTCTTTTTTTCTTATTTTGTTTTTTGGTGATAACCCAGAAATGTGGAATAGAGTGTTTAATACATGACCAGCATTGTCTTGCAGTTTTTCCTGTTCCTCAGAAATCATTTCCTTGAAAAAATTAATCCATTGCCATCCGTCACAAAGGATTTCCTGACCAGCAAGGAAAAGTGGGGGGCATTTTGTAACACTGGTTTTGTCCCAAACATATAGAATGTCCCCACATCCGCCGTCCGAACAAACTATAAAGCCAAAATATTTTGTAAACATTCAGAACAGGCGCACACAATGTTTTTGTTTTAAGCAAATTAGGGCTGAAAAAAAGGCTTTATTTTCTCCCTCCCACAGTTACTTTATGATGTATGATTATCGGAGATCAAGGTTTTTACCAGATCGCGGTACCCCCCATGAAAGGTGGGTTATGTCTTTTTTTTTATTTTCCTAAGGCCCGGAACAGTGAATGCTTCCTGTGCTTTTCTGTTTTTTTATCATTGCGGAAAACATACAGACTAGGTTTGGGGGGGAAGGACAGTGCACATTCTGTGGATCACAGAGTCACCATGAAGTGACTTGTTATGACAGCTTTTTTTGTCACTTAGAAACAAGACCAGAAGGTTTTTCAGAAGGCAGTGCACATTCTGGACACAAGATCACCCATGCCTGAAGTGACTTGTATGACACCTTTGTCAGCTTAGAACACAGACAGACCTAGAAGGTTTTCAGAAGGCAGTGTGCACATTTCTGTTGAGCAGATCTTGCAGCAGTGCACAGCCAGGCTGGGTCCTCAACACAAGCGCACGGCGGCTGTATGCTGAGACGCCACGATGCTGGGACGGGCACGACATGCTGTGTGGCTGTTGACGTGGGAAGACATATTTCGATCTCTGTTTGTGGCATGGTTGACCTTGTACCCGCAATCGCGCCTCTGCGCCGACAAAATTGGAATGGTCCATGCTTGAAACGTTCCTGAGATGGTGTATGTTGCTCAGATGGTAAGGACCTGAGTGAAAGCCCTTTTTTGTTCTTAAAAGCCCATACGTCCTAAGCACCCGCCCTCCCTACCCTCCATGTAACTCTATTCACAATGTGTGTAGATGTTTAATTTCACAATTGTTTTTATTTAGGTGTTAATTTTGGTACTTATTAGCTTGTGTTATAAACAGCCCCTTTTGCCCCTAACCCCTTCCATAGTATTCTCCTAGTCGACCTTTTTTTTTGGTTCTTTCACATGCTTATTTGTGTATGGGTAACATTTGAAATATCATTTAATTTTTGTTGTTTCAATGGTTTGGTAATCCACTTTATAAAGCAGGAAGCATTCGATCATGGAAAGCAATAAATTGATGCCCAATTTATTCTTAAAGTGTTTTTTTTTTGAAACTTGCTGTTTCCTGTTCATCCCCAAAAGGGTGGTAGCTAAGGTGTTTTTTTGCTTTGTTCTTTCTCGGTTTCTTCCAAAAGGTTCAATACTATTGCTGAACCTTAATGCTTTGCTCTTGTGTCTTTTCCAAAATATGTTAGCTAAAAGTTTGCTTTTTGCGTCTTCCTCCTTCCCTAAAAAATTCGGTAGGTAAAAAACCCCCCCCGTTTTGCTCCTCATTTTTTTTCTCACTTGTTGCCACTGGTTTCCCAACCAAGTTAGCCATACATAGTCGCTGCTTCAATTTCTTCCCAAAATCGGTTCAGCCAAAAGTTAGCTTTGTTTCAATTTTCTCCCAAAAGGCCCCCAGCTACAAAGTTTTGCTCTTGTTTCTCCCAATTAAGGTATCAAAGTAAAGTCTCTTTGCTTGTTCTCCCCCCAAACCCCCCCCCTGTCTTAGCTTAAAAGTGTGCTCTTTTAGTCTACCCAAAAGGTAGCTTAAAAATTTTGTTTTTCTCGTTCTGTTGTATAGGTTGTTAAACCGTTGCTTCCCTTGCTGCCTATTTCCGTGAATGGTTAAGATGATGTCTAGCACCGTGCAATGCATCAGTGGCAAAGCCCGAAGTCCCTTTTGACAAATAAAAAAAGTGTGATTGAGGTTACACATGGCCAGTCCGGTTCTGGTGATTGAAATCGTCATCAATCTTGGTTGAACGTTTATGTGCTGGTATTTTTTCTTGAGATTTTATGCCACTGGCAAAGTTTTTCGTTTTGATAACATCTATATGCACTGGTCATTTGTCATCTTGCGACGTGCGGGGCTTTTATAACAGCCTTAAAAACCATGTTCAGAGACAGACTTTGCTTGTCATACTGTTTTTTGCGGCTCACTGAAAAGCGTGTTCCCTCTTTACTGTTAAAGATTTTTTTTTGTTTAACATTTTTATTTTGCTTTTGTTGTCGTTCCCAACATAGATTGCAGGAATGAAAAGAAATAACAGCAAGAGCAACAAGCCAGAAATTAGGTTATAAAGCAAGCCAAAAAACTACAATAAAACAGATATACACATGAAAAAAAAAAGAAAATAACTTCAGTATAACATCATTATGTAGATCTAGAGCATGGGTCAACTTATTGACAAACATAACAACAGTGCTTTCAGGAAAAATATCATAACGAGTAAGCATCATATTGTTCTAATAACTGCTGCTCTTAGAAATTGTACGCATGCTTTTAGATGAAAAATTGCAGGATAAAGCGAGTCAGACGGGAGAAAACGATAGCTTTGCTTTTATGAAAGGGACCTGCCAATTGCATGAAGTTCACAATTAAATTATCAGACCTAAACTGACTGGTATGAATTGAAAACAAATACCCGAACAATCATCACAATTCTACTCTTTTATATTTTACTCTAACAAAATTGGCCCTTTTCAAGAGAACAGAAAAAAGCCTAAACTAAAAACAATGTAATTACCTACTAATCCATTTTACAAAGTTGGATTGTTTGTGTTTCTTTTTCTTTTTATTCTTCTCTGGAAAAGGTCATGAAGCTGAAAAGGTTGTAAGTAGAACATGAAGAGTGTAATTTGGTGATTGGGTGTACTGTTTTCTTCCCTTTGGAGGACGTCCGCTCACTGCCTTTTGTTGTTTCTGTGAAGAAACAGACTGCCATGGGATCCAATGCAATGAAGGATAACCACGTCCGTCGCGTTCTGCCGTGAAGGGACCCTGTCAGGGGCTGAATATAGAGAAAAGCTATTCACATCCTGCAGCGCTGTTGCAGAGAGGCACCCAGTAGCCTCTGGAGGAAGCTCCTGCATAAGTGAGTGCTACAGATTGCCAGCGTCTTGCAGACCTTTGGAACCACAACAACAGCTGTCTTTGACATGGCAGAGGACTCTTGTAAGTAACCTTTAAGACATACGCAGATATAGTTCTGTTTGCTGGCTTTATTCATGGCATCATTTCTGTCCTTAGCTATTTCAATTATTACTAATCTAAAGTTATCACTATCATCCCCTGTTATCATCACGGACCATTAAGTATACAGTAAATAAAATGGGCGAAGGAAAAAAACCTGCAACCAGAAACCACCATGCGTTCTCACCTAGATCCTCAAAAATCCCTTCTCATCTATTTCACCGTAGTCTGTGTTTAGCCAACTATAAACCTTACTTATAAACTATCTATCGTGTATGACTTGTCACTCACTGCAACGTAGTAGTCAATCACTCTCCCTTATATTTGTAATTATTCTTCATCATCCTATACCGAGTACTATGTATCACTGATTGTTGCGCTTAATATTTATGTATTCACGTAGCTTTCTCATTATTATTCATGGCACCTTTCCCGATGGCACTCTCGTTTTCATCAACACCCATTTTGCTGAGCCTCAGAAGTAAGTGATCAAACTGGTTCTTGTTCTTCCAACACCCATTTTGTGCTGAGTATGGAGAAGATAAGTGATAACTTGTTTTTGTTTCAATACACCCTTTTTTGGTGCTCCCCTGATCCTCCAATGAGAGATAAGTGATAACTGTCGGGTTTCATGTTTGTGTTGTCAGGTTCCTGGCTGCTGACGGTCTCCACGCGTCAACTGCATCGGTTTGTCCTGCTAATTGTTGTGCATATTGTCTTGATGGTAAATTATTTTTTTTCTCTAACACTTAGCAATATAGCATTACCGGGTTTCAGCCTAAGTTACTCTCTGTGGGTTCAGCTGAATTACCACTATATTGCAAGCGCTCTTTGTTTTCATTTCGTCTCCTGTTGACATTTGCCGCTAATCGTGCACCGAGATTTTTTGCACGAGATAATAATAGTCTGCTCAGCGCTGGTCCAACCTTCTTCTGCCGCCACCATGCGGAACGTCCTCCCCCCCCTATGGTCCAACTTTTTCAGGCGGGTCAATTGTGTAGCGTTTGGAGGATACCGGGGGGACCCCCCGACTACACTCTTGATGTACTCTGTTTTGTCTCCTTGTCAGGTTGCGCCTCTGTTTTTTTCTCCTGTTTTCCCTTTTTCGGGGTAATTTGTAGGTGCTGTCGAGTTAGAATTGTCTCGCGGTCGGCGATCCGACGTTTTTTTAGGGCCATAGGTACCACCCCGCCAAGGTACCATTTTTGTGTTAGGAGTGTATATGTGTTTCGGGTTGGGAGCCTTTTTTGTTGACTGCAAAGGTGCTTTTTTTTGCCCCCCGGTGTTTTTTTTGCTCTGTCGTGTTGTTTTTCTGGTGTTTGCCGCTTTTATGCGGTGTTGTGTGTGTGAGTGTGTGCCTGCCTGTGTCGGGGCATGTGTGTGTGTATGTTGGTGTCTGGTCCCATGTGTGGCGGTGGTTTGTGAGTACTGCCGGTGTCTGTGCTGTTTGTTGTCGGCCGGTGTGGGTGTGTGGCCGCGTGTGTGTTGTGGTGAGCAGGTGTGTGTGTGTGAGTGTGTGTTGTTCCCCATACTCCTTGTCCTGTGGTAGTATGTACACACGCGGCTGGGCTGCGCTGCGTAAAGGATAGCACAACAGGTGCTTTTACATTGTTTGCGGTCTATGAGTGGAGCACTGCTAGCTAATCACAGATTTCGCCTGCGGTGCGGTCTTTGCAGGGCTTCCGCTGCAGTCTGTCCGGGCTAGTCCCGGACTTAGCCACGCCCACGTTCTCACTGGTGCCTATGAGGTCCTTGCTTGGGGGCCCCAGTGCTGGGACTGTGAAGGGATGATCGTGCAGGCGTGATTTGGGTGTACAACGGGTAGGGAAGGGAAGCTGTGTGGTCCACCCGTACCCTGTATTCCCCGGTTTGGGCCCGACGTCCGTCGCTCCGCCCTCAGTCAATGTACAAACTCTGCCCTCGCTGGGCTCGGGATGGGATTGAAAACCGAATGCCGTGCTCAGGTAGTTTAGCAGCTTCAGAGCTTATGTCCCTCCCAGCCGACTGCACACCTTGTAAACTGGTGTCCTTTTCTTGTTTTAAGCGAGGGACTGTTCTAAACTTTTTCCGGTCTTATCCCCCCCCCCAGTCCCCACCCGACCTCAACGTCCTATGCGTACCATCCTAATTCCAGGACACTCGTATCGTCCCCCTTCGCTTTCAGCCTTAAAAGTCTCAACATTTCTGTTTCTTGGCCCCCTTTCATGCTCCCTGAGCTGTAATGTTGACCCATTCCCCTTTCTCGTGTACGTAGGTCTATCCCCATTCGCTTCCGTTTTGGTCTCTACTGGTTTGACTTTCTCCCTATGTCATTGTTGTCATCAGTATTCGGCCCTGATCACCTGTCGTATTGGGGGGCTTGTCATGGTCGTGTCACATGTGGTTTGCCCTCTCAGCTTTGTTCGATTCCCTCCGCGCTTTGTTCTTTTCACTCACGACTGCTCCCAGCCACCGATTACATATAGGCAATCCATTGTCATCTATTTCTTTGGGCAGTCATATCGTAGGTATGTTCTTGCGTATGTTGAAGTCAGGGGCATGAGCAGTGTGTAGGGTTTGTTATTTTCCTCTTGACCCACTCGATGTTTTTTTCGGGACTTTTATGATCCATCTATGTTTCTCTTGCCAGCCTATCACTTAACGCACATGTATTTCTTAGAACAACACACACTATCAATCCTCTATTCAAACTCTTACATCATTCAAAATCACTCCCCACTCACCACAGAGTGCAGTGCTATATATTCACTCAACTTTTTTTTTTCTCAGTATGTGTCGTCTGTGGTGTGTGTCTGTTGTTTGCGAGGGGGATACCACCATGGCCGCTCCCCAACGATGCCAAGATTGTTGATTTCTTTTTCCTTGTTTTGGAACCATTGCTGTGTCGCCCTTGCTGCTATCTGTTAGGGCGCCTTTGGCACCTAACTTCCTTGTACGCTTACCTTATATTGCATACGCCTGTGGTCGGGTCCCCCTGGTGTTGTCCCCCATTGGCATATTTTGGCGTGGCCTGACCCACCAGCTTTGCGGTTTGGGTCTATCTCTCTTCCATACTGTCTTTCATTTCCGAAGGCGCTTAGAGTTTCCCCGCGCTCTCCCTCGCTTCCTCACCGTCGCATGTTGCTACTCTTGTCCCTACAATGCCCTTCCCACTTGAAAATCATATGCTTTTTTTACCCCCATTTTCGCCACATGGCTATGCACGTGTTACCGGCAAGACATACGCATGCCTGTCAGACAAACACACATGCCACAACACATACGTCGTGCACACCCCCCCATGCCATAATATATATAACACTTCACATGCATACCGACCACCAACCACCACCCCTTCACAATCTACAACGCACGCATGTCGCCAGTATCACCCCCCCCCCGCCACACCCCACATGCGTCCTTCGTACCCACACTGATCACACGCGCATCAGCAGACGCACCCACCCACACACAACACCACCACAGCCTAGGATCTTGATCTTGCCTTCCCTACACACCGCCCCACTTCTCACCATCCTTGATTATGTTTTTGATTAACCTGCCCGTACTGTTGTCATACCATGTATGAATGTATCGCTCATCCTTTTAAAATTTGGCGCTATAGTATATATTATTACTCTGTTACCTGGCAGACCAATGGGCCGGATTATCTTCCCGGTTCTCCGTTATTTGATTGAAAGTCGCAAGTAGGCACTGACGATAAAGTCGGTTACTGCCCGTGTGCAATGCCTTTTTTACCCCGGTATTTTGTGCTCCTGCTTTCAGTCAAAAGCCAGACTGACCCCTCAACAATCACCACCCCCATTTTCTTTCATCCATTTACTCCAAATTTCAACTCCAGAAAAACTGACAGCTATACATATCTTTTTGTATATTTTTCAGTCTTCCTGCCAGGTTTTTTTTTTTCTCTCCACACTTTCCTCTGTAGGTTTAAACACTTTCTCCAGGGGAGGTAAACGGTGAAAAGAAGAGTGCTGTGTTTGTCATCAGTGGTGGAGTCCAAGGAGGAGAAACCGACGCAAGAAGAGGGCGCTGCGAGCTCAGGTCTGTCTGGAGCTGGACGTGGAGAAGCACTGCCTTCGACAGATGAAAGGTACGGCGCCACTGTTTAGCATATCCTCACCTGTCATCGTTGGACTTCACCGTCATCAGTGATGTCTTCACCTCCCTCACGTAGCATTTCCACACCTGCGGTATGAGGTCCTTACCTGTTGCAGTAGGTCTTCACTTGACATAGTCTGTTGTGTTCCTACCTATCACTCAACTAATTCACCTATCAAAGTATGTCCTCATCTGTCATAATGTGACTTCATCTGTCGTAGTACAGCTTCCTTTATGACAACCTGCCATAGCACGACTTCATTTGTCATAGTATGACTTCATATATGATAGTACAACTGTTACCCTACCATAGTATGACTTCATTTATCGTAGTATGACTTCATATGTAATAGTACAACTTCACCTACCATAGTATGACTTCATCTATCACAGTACGACTTCACCGATCAAGTACAACTTTATCTGTCATAGTACAACTTCACATTCGTAGTATGACTTCACCTATCACAATATGACTTCAGCTATCATAATATGACTTCAGCTATTATGTCACGATCATACTTCACCTCTTATTGTATCACTTCACCTATCATAGTATAAATGCTCTTGTCATCGCACAGCTTCATGTATCATAGTATTGCTTCACCTGTTATAGTGTGATTTGACCCATTTTAGTACAATTCTTTCAGAGATCATCGTGGATGACCCACATTGCGCATACTGTATAAGACAAAAAAGTACAAAGCAGTGACATCAGATTCATTGTGTGGGAGAGGGTCACAAAATAATGGTGACATGGTTTCCATGCATTCCTATCCACCAGTAATAAATAGATAGGAGAAAGGTTATTCATTACTGGTATCCATTAGCAATACATACCCATGAGAAAGGTTTCCATTTAGCTCTGCACATCGGAATCTAGAAGGATTTCCGTTTGCATCCCACAGTATGAATCAAAGTAACTTGGGGACACCATGAACACACGACAACTTCCATTGCTCACCTCCGGAGCTCACCATCGTAACCCTTTAACAAAGAATAAACAACAAGCTTTGTTTTTCCCCCTTTTGAAACAATGATAAAGCATAAGCCATGTCCTATTTCGATCGTAGCATGCTTCCTCTTCTGTCTATCCGACGGAGGTTAAACGATAATTTACTCCTATACCATTGCAAATTAAAGCATAGCAGAGCCATGAATGCTTTCTCTCTTTTCTTTTTAAAACGCAAAAAACCTTCACTGGTGCTGAGAAAGTTACAAACACCTAATCATGGGGGGAAATGATTTTGATTTAGATTCTCAGTTTGTTCACTAACTCAAACATACCTGGCTGTCACAACAACTGAACTGAGTCCCTCATCGGGTGGACTGGGTAGGCGAACTAGCCGGATTTCTTCAGAGACTGGTTGGCTACCTGTGCTCACTTGGCTTATACGGTGTACAGGTGAACACCAGTAACCAACCTAACCAACCAGTTTTTCAGTAAACTCGCTCTGGTAAGCAGAGTTATTGTAAAAAAACTGTGATCAGACAAAAAAAAGTCCGTCAGTCACGAAAGATGACATCAGGCTTATTGTGGGAAGAGAGTCCCAAAATGGTGACATCAGACTTATTGTGTGGAGAGAGTCCCAAAATGGTGACATCAGACTCATTGTGGGGAGAGAGTCCCAAAATGGTGACATCAGACTCGCTGTGGGGAGAGAGTCCCCAAAATGGTGGCATCAGACTCATTGTGGGAGAGAGAGAGTCCCAAAATGGTGACATCAGACTCATTGTGGAGGGAGAGAGTCCCCAGAATGGTGACATCAGACTCATTGTGGGGAGAGAGAGTCCCAAAATGGGACATTAGACTCATTGTGGGAAGAGAGTCGCAAAATGGTGACATCAGACTCATTGTGGGGAGAGAGTCCCAAAATGGTGACATCAGACTTGTTGTGTGGGAGAGAATCATGAATGGTGGAATCAGACTCATTGTGTGGGAGAGAGGGTGGACAAATGGTGACATCAGACTCATGTGCGGGAGAGGGTCACGAATGGTGACATCAAACTCATTGTGTGGGAGAGAGAGTCCTAAAATGGTGACATCAGACTCATTGTGGAAGAGAGTCCCAAAATGGTGACATCAGACTCATTGTGTGGGAGAGTTACAAATGGTGACATCCGACTCATTGTGTGGGAGAGAGTCATGAATGGTGACATCAAACTCATGTGTGTGGGAGAGTTACAAATGGTGTCATCTGACTCATTGTGGGGAGAGAGTCACGAATGGTGACATCAAACTCATTGTGTGGGAGAGAGTCACAAAAGCAGAGGAAAATATCCCACCAATATGAATGACAAGAGCAATATTATCCTACGCTGCAGTCTTAAATGAACAGGCGTTGAAGAGATTGAAAACCTGTTTACAGTGCAATTGATTTTAATGAAATGCAAACCGAAAAGAATACCCCCCCAAAAAAGTTGAGAAGACTTGTTTGTTGTTTACTATTCTCTGCCTCATTTCAGGTTTACTGCGTAGCAGATGGTCACAGAGATCCCGATATATATATATATATATATTTATACATTCCTTTTGATCAGATTGTACAGACGTGTGTTATGTAATGTAGATTGATAGTGGGGGGAGTGGGAGGTGTGGTGAGAGAGAGCGGTTGTCTTTTGGATACAAAATCCTCGCCGTCTGGAAATTCTATGCCAGAACTTTCCTGTCTGTCACCATTTGTGCTTTTGCTTCATTTCTGTGAGGTTGTTTTCTTTGCTGGTGTCTGGCAGCCTAATTATACCCCAGTTGATTTTTATCCCATGGGTCAAATTCAGCCAGTCCAAATGAAAAGCCCAGGCCTTCTCTAGACCTAACATGAAATGAGTCTGAAAAAGTTTAAGTAATGCATGCATCCACCACACATGAACAAACGAATCACAAGACAAAACACGACCCGTTTCAACCTCTTAGGCCTTCTTCAGGCGAGAGATAAACAACACTCAGGACAACGAAGATGAAAAACAAGCAATCACTTATCTCATCCAATTCGGCGCAAGATGAATGCCCATCTTGCGCCGAATTTGACACGGTAAGTGATTGCTCATTACTTATTGATTAGATTTCTGTCTGCAGTCATCTCACTTGTAACTAGCATAGAGTGGCCCCAGTTGGGAGCTGTTTACATTTGGTCCCTCTGTTTGTGTTGTTTTCAGAAAGTTTGTGTGTCCAATCCTAGGGATTTATTTTTTGCTACACTGATCTCTCTAAGCCGCGGGGTTTTAAGCAATATGATGGATCATAACTATCTGTTCTAAGCATAGGGGCATCTTTCATTTATTTGTTTTCATTTAAATGTATTTTGATATACTTTTTAAACTTCCTTTTTTATAACTCCTCGTGTGAAGAAACGAAACAGATCAGTGGCTGATGCCCACAGTATTATTTATATTTATTCATTTTGGTAGGTCGGTGCTTGCTGGGTTGATAATGCTTCCCATTTTTTTATTCTCTTTTTTCAGGCTTAATAGATTTTTTTCTTTTTTTTTTTTAACTCAACACAGTGTGTGTGTGTGTGTGTGTGGGTGTGTGTGTGTGTGTGTGTGTGTGTGTTCGTTCTTCTGTTTAACGTCTGTTCACTTTGAGTGATGTTAGACGTGTGTGTGTGTGTGCGTGTGCGTGTGTGTGTGTGTGTGTGACATTATTTTCTAGTGCTTTCTTTACTAGCGTTGTTCTGTCAGATGAGCTGGGCTTTTAACCCATTCAAATCAAACTCAATCCTCTGTCAGATCAGCTGGGCTTTAACCCATTTCTGACCCAATCTCCAAATCGAACTCAAGTCTCTGTCAGATCAGCCGGGCTTTAACCTGTTTCTTTTCGACCCAATCTCCAAATCAAACTCAAAGTCTCTGTCAGATCAGCTGGGCTTTAACCTATTTCTGACCCAATCTCCAAATCAAAACTCAAGTCTCTGTCGGATCAGTCGGGCTTTTAACCCATTTCTGACACAATCTCCAATCAAACTCCAGTCTCTGTCAGATCAGCCGGGGCTTTTAACCCATTTCTGACACAATTTCCAAATCAAACCCAATTCTGTGGACACAGCTGCCATAAAAGAAAACACAGAAAAAAAAACAGTTCACACAAATTGTCCCAATAAACTTGTTTTGTTTTGTTTTGGTTTTTTAAAAATTTTGAGCTCTTTTCACAAGTCAGTATTGTTGTACAGTTTTTTTCACAGTAGTTAAGAATGTTCCACAGGAGACTATCTAGGTGCAGATGATGAAAAAAAAGATAATAATAAAATTGATAGTAACCCCCTTCATAATCTTACTTGCTGAAACTGCCATCGTCATCACTGTTGCATATTCCCAGTTATGCAAGGGATGTAATTCTGCAGGAAGATTCACTGGGCGTCCATCAGCATGACAGATTTGAGGAGAATGCTGGGGAAGTTTCATGTATCTCCAGTCTTCTTCTTCTCCTCGAACACTCAGAGGGTGATGCCAGTTGCCCACACAAAGTTGGCTGTCCTCCGAAGGTCTGCCAGGTCCCCCTAGAGCTTGTCCCCTCAGTGGTCACTGGCTTGACCATGTGTCCTGCCTGGCCTGGAGGAGACAGTCCTGTAGTATGTGCTTGGTGTCCATTTCGGCCCTGTCTGCATGGACACATCGCAGGCTCACCAGTCTTGTACTTTTTGTGTATTCAGTCTGTTATGTCCAGTCCTTAGTCTGAACAGTACTGCTTGATCTTCTTTGCTTAGGTGGTAATAGCAGTCAGCCTGGTTGGAATTTGGGTGTTTGCTGTTTCCATTCCTCCTGTAGAGCGTTGGCATCTTCCGTGATGTATGGCTTGGAAAGCCTGAGTTGGCACGATGCCCAGGACAGGACAATATGTAACTAGTCTGGATGCTATAAAGGGCATTGATCATGACTGTTAGGTAAAAAATACACTGAGTTTTTGACCAAAATATTTAGTTTCAAAGTGAGGAGGACTGCAGGTGGAAATCAGAACATAGTTTTTGTGAAGGAAAATTACGATAAACCCGCCAGACAAAGGGGACAAACAAGTTACAAGACCAAAAAATATTTAGAGATTGACATTGACTAAGCCATCTTTCAAAGTTGTCAACACATCAGCATTATTTCAAACGAAAAATTGAATACTACGAAAAATTGAAGAAAGCGAGATTATGTTTCACAGGCTATTTCAAGTAGCCATTTTTAGAAATGTCTGCTGTTACTTTCGGTGGTAAGCACAAATGACTGGATCAAGTTTTTGAGTGGTAGGCTGAGATGACAAATCGAGATTGATTCTCAGAATGATTTTTTTTCTGACCTATGTATAGAATGCCATTGTTGAAGTGAACAACCTGTAAACAAGAAGTCTTTTTTTTTGTTTTGTCAGTTTGTTTTTTCATTGTTTGGTTTGAAATCTATGCAGCAGCAAAAAAAAAAATGGCAATCAAGAATCAGCATCACGGACATTTGAAATTTCAGTGCAACATTATCTGGCAAAGTCCTATTTCATCAGATTGTGTCTACCACTCCATCCCCCACCCCTCTTCATGGGGGTCCATATTATGTCTGCTGGCCATATGATTTGTTTCTCGTGTCAATATTCATTTTTTTCTAAATGAAAGGAATTAAAAAAGAAAAAAAAACTTCTTACTGTGTTTTTACTTTTGTTTTGATAGTCAGTGAAACTGAAGTATTGTTTGAGGTGATTCAGGCTTTTAGTAAAAAGTCTTCCCTCTTTTAACCTTTGGGTAGTTAAAGAAATCTTGAAAATTCTTCAAGTTTTTGTGTAGAAAATTGTGTATGAACCAAGCCCATATTGACACTGTCAAGTGCAACCAAAGTATCCGTATTAGACAGTATTCTGATTTTTGATGTTGCCATTTTCAAATTCCTATCCATCACAACGCACAAGCAGTTTTCTGAAGGCAGCTGAGCAGTGGGAGAAAGCAGAAAAAAACATGGTCCTGACTGTGAAAATGATTGGACTTGTTGAAGGATTCGGACCAGGTTTGTGGCTCCTTGTCATCTCCAAATTCAGCTGGTATGGTGGCCATTTTGTTTATGAGTTATGGCGTAAGTCATCCGGAATGAGGACACGATGCTAATCAAAGACAAATTTATTTTTTCTTTACACATTTGTATGTTTGAGTGTTGCATGCGTGTTACACACAGGTGGTCATGTCCATGTACATGCTAGTACAAGAATAGATGCACATGGCTATGTTTCTGCCACGCGTGATCAGGTAGAGAAATGCTTAAAAACTGCCGTTTGTTAAGGATGTGTTTCAGATCACACACCAACCAGTGGACCTCATTCGACCAGAAGCTGTGAAGGCTGAGGTGAATTGAGCTCTGAGAAGAACCAGTCACAAGGAATTCTACAGAATTTGATGAATATGTGTAGCCCTAAACATGTACTTAGATAATTGAATAAAAAAGATGGAAATCAAAATTTTAAACATCCAGTCTTTAATTCAGCTTTTTTCCTTGTTTGAAATCCACTCCATCTTTTCTACAAAGAAAGACAGCTCCAAGGACGGGAAGTTCCAAAAAGAAACCTTTCCCAGATACACATTATTGTGAGTTGACTTCAACGCGCGGTGGTGACAGCCCTTGTAATTATGGCCCTTTGTGGTCGGCTGGGGTTATAAGCAACATGACCTTACCTGACCTCTGCTCTGCTTGTGCAGGTCGGCGGTTCAAGGACCAGAGTCCTGGGGCCTACAGATCCACGCTGAGCTCCACACAGCCTGTGGTGCTGGAGGGGGCCACACTGGCAGGACGCCACGGTGGAGGAACGAGACAAACACCACTCCGTCAGCAAGCTGAGGTACTTGGCCAAGGGGGTGAGGGATGGGGGGTGGGGTTTAGCTTCTCTTCCATATCTGTTTTGATGGCTGGTTGGTTTGTCGGTGCGCAAGTTAATGCCAAAAAACAACTAAAATGATTTTGATTTTCTTTTTTGTCTTTATCTTTTTGCTGTCTCGTCAGACGTAAGACTTTTCAGATTATGCCTAAATTCAGGCTTTCTTTAAGGTCTCCAGATATGCGTAAATCTGCTGATAAGATTTTGGGCCCACTGGGAGTCTGGTGCTGACACCTGACCCCCTGAGAAAAAATGTTCAGGCTTCTTCCGCTTGCTCAGGTCTCATGTCTGCTGATGTTCTGTGCCACTTCAGTGGCCTGGCACCAACACTGCTGCTTTCAGCCTACTGTCCACAGCTGCAGCGAGGTCCCCTCCCACCACAGACCCAGCACCAGCAATCCACAGGGAGCGGTCAGTGTCAAGTCGTCATGAGGCAACCTACTAGAAGAGACACTGCTCTGCTGCCGAGTCACTTAAATGGTGTTCAGTGGTGCTTGTTCTGATCCCCCACACACAGAACCCACCTACTAAGCTTCCTGCTGACAAAAATACCTTAATCAGTGAGCCAGGGTGAGTAAGCTCTCCCGCTGGAGGGCACCACCACATTTTTTCAACAACAGTTCCAAGGAGCTTGCGATACGGAAGGGCATAGACATGAAGAGGTCATCAAAACTGAGGTTCACCATGAGAACAGGGCATGAAGGGCCACAGAATTTGACACATTTTTTATACTTAAAGATGAGGATGAGAATGATGAAGAGCACATGGCAGGGCTGTATTCTGTGCGTACTTTCATAAGTGTGAAGTACAGATAACCCTGTCATGCAGTCTCAGACCAGAACGGAAACATCTGTAGCCTCATTCTCATCATCCTCATCCTCATCCTCATCGATCAGCATTAAGAAAAAAAGCGCCATAAAGTCTGTGACCCGTCATGCTCTGCTCTTATGGTGACCTCAGTTTCTTCACCGTCACCGACATAGACTGTCACTGAAACGGACGTGGTGGCACCTTCCATCAGTTGAGCTTAGGCCGGCTCCGTGACTAAGCCATCATTGTTGACAGTAGGGAGCTTAGCAGGTGGTCTCCTGTGTATGACTGGTTCAGAACAGGCGCCACTGAACACCACAGAAATGACTCAGCAGCAGTGCAGTGTCTCCACCAGTCGGTTGCCTCTTGACAACTTGACAGTGAACTGCTCCCTGTCGATGGTCATCATGCTGTGGCAGGACAGGCCAGACTGTGGCCATGGATGAAAGGTGGCAATGACGCTGAGGTGGTACAAGAGTTGGGACAGAAAAAGACATTCACCAAAAAAAAAACAAACACACACACAAAAAAATGAATGTTTTCAAAATCAGAAGAATTCTTTAAGTCGGTTATTTTAATTTTTTTTTTTTTTTGTATATCAACAATTTTTACATTAAAAAAAAAAATCACATCAATCAGAGCTAAATTGCATATGAAAATCAGAATGTGAGTGTTGTGTGCCGCAAGTGTGTCTGTTTTTGTGCTGGGTCTTGATCAGAACTGTCCATTGTGATCAGTCACGTCTTTTGCTGGTGGATCAGGAATCATTCTCTAGTTGCAAAGTGGGCTGGTCCTCACAGTACTGCCACTGACCTTTGAAGCGAGTGCGAGTGCACTCTCTGTTTCTCCTCCTGTCTGTCTGTCTCTCCCCCATTCTTTCACCCCTCTCACCTCTCTTACTGTCCATACAGTTTCTCTCTCTCTCTCTCTCTCTCTCTCTCTCTCTCGCTATACCTTCTCGCTCTCACTCTCTCTCTCTCTCACTCTCCAATACCTTCTCTCTCTCAATCTCTCTCTTCAGACTCTCACTCTCCATACCTTCTCTCTCTCTCTCTCTCTCTTCATACACCTCCCTCCTCTCTCTCCCTTTCACACCGTGCTCTTGTTTTTCTCACTTGACTGCAAGATTGTGTTGTGTGTGTTGTGTATGTGTGTTTGTGTGTGTGTGTGGTGTGCGTGGTGTGTGTGTTTGTGTGTGTGTGTGTGTGTGTGTAACACAGGGTTTGTGCATGTGCACGCATACTCATGTGTGTGTGTGTGTGTGTGCATGCGCGCAGCACATACATGCATATGTGTGTGTGTGTGTGTGTGTGTGGTGTGTGTGTGTGTGTGGCATTTATGTGTGTGCATGTGCATGTGTGTGTGTAAGTGTATGGTGTGTGTGTGTGTGGTGTGTGTGTGTGTGGTGTGTGTGTGTGTGGTGTGTGTGTGTGTGTGCGCGTGTGAAACGCAAGTGTGTGTGTGGCATATGATGTGTGTGTGAATGTGTGTTTGTAGAATGGGATCATGCTTGTGCACACATGCTCAGGTGTGCATTCTGCATGCGTGCATGCGTGTGTGTGTGCGCAGCACATACATGCATGAAATGTGTGTGTGTGTGTGTGTGTGAGAGAGAGAGAGAGAGAGAGAGAGAGATAGAGAGAGAGAGATCATAGGCTGTTTAGTAATTTAATACCTGTTGGTGATATCCCTAACCAGGTGGGGGAGAAAAAAAAGGGTTCAGATTTTAAAAAGTAGCATCTCTCTCTCTCTCTCTCCTCTCTCTCTCTCTCTCTCTCTCTCTCTCTCTCTCTCTGTTTTTTTCCCCCTGTGTCTCTCTGTCTTGACTATCTGCCTCTCTCTTCCTTCTCTCTGTCTCTCTGTGACTTTCTATCATTCTCTTTTAGTCTTGGCTCTCTCTCTCGCTTATTATTTGTATGTGCTTAGTTGTTTCTCTCTGCTTCTCTCTCTCTCTCTGTTTTCTCTCTCTCTCTCTCTCTCTCTCTGTGCCCTCTCTCTCTTTCCTCTTTCTCTCCTCCTCCTTCCCCCTCCCCCAATCACTTTGTCTCTCTCTCTCTCTCTCTCCTCTCTCTCTTTCTCCGTCTCTCTTTCTCTCCCTCTGTCTCTGTTTCTCTCTAACCCTTCCATCGTCTCTCTCTCTCCATCTTTCCCCTCTCCCTCCCACTTGGTCATACCCCCTATTCTACCTGTATGTCTGTCTCTGTCTCTCTCTCTCTCTGTCTCTCTGTTTCTTCCCCCCTCTTCTCTCTCTGTCTCTTTCTCTGTCTCTGTCTGTCTGTCTCTATATCTCTTTCTCTCTGTCTTTCTATGTGTGTCACTCTCTCTCTCTGTCTGTCTGTCTGTCTCTCTCTCCTCCCTTCTTCCCTCCTATCCCTTGCTCCCCCTTTCTCTCTTCATTTGTAATGAATGAGAGAGGAGCGGGCATTTGGTCTCAGACTGTGCCACAATAGTGATGAAATGGGAGAGAGGACGCGGGCACTTGGCTCAGACTGTGTCGCCATAGTGATGAATGAGAGAGAGGAGTGGGCACTTGGTGTCAGACTGTGTTGCCATAGTGATGAATGAGAGAGAGAGGAGTGGCACATTGGTCTCAGACTGTGTTCACCATAGTGATGAATGAGAGAGAGGAGTGGCACATGGTATCAGACTTTCCTGCTGTAGTGATGAATGAGAGAAGGAGCGAGCACTTGGTGTACAGACTGTGTTGCCATAGTGATGATTGAGAGAGAGGAGCGGGCACCTGGTGTCAGACTGTGTTGCCATAGTGAGATGAATGAGAGAGAGGAGCAGGCACTTGGTCTCACACTGTGTTCACCATAGTGATGAATGAGAGTGAGGAGCGGGCACTTTGTCTCAGACTGTGTCGCTGTAGTGATGATTGAGTGAGAGGCGCGCGGCACTTGGTGTCAGACTGTGTCGCCATGCATCGTGATGAATGAGAGAGAGGAGCGGGCACTTGTGTCAGACTGTGTGTGACATGCATAGTGATGAATGAGAGAGAGGGGGAGAGCGGGCACTTGGTGTCAAACTGTGTCACCATGCATAGTGATGAATGAGAGAGAGGAGTGGGCACTTGGTGTCAGGACTGTGTCGCCATAGTGATGAATGAGAGAGAGGAACGGACGGAAGGCTCAGACTGTGTCGACATAGTGATGAATGAGAGAGGAGGAGTGGCACATGTGATCAGACTTACTGCTGTAGTGATGATGAGAGAAACGAGCGGTCAGGAACTACTTGGTGTCAGACTGTGTTGCCATAGTGATGAATGAGAGAGAGGAGCGGCAACTTGGTCTCAGACTGTGTCGCCATAGTGATGAATAAGAGAGAGGAGCAGGCACTTGGTCTGTCAGACTGTGTCATCATAGTGATGATGGATATGCTGAGAGAGAAGAGCGGGCACTTGGTCTCAGACTGTGTCGCCATAGTGATGAAGAGATAGAGGAGTGAGCACTAGGTCTCAGACTGTGCCACCATAGTGAGGAATGAGAGAGAGGAGTGGGCACTAGGTCTTGGAATGTGTCGACAAAATGATTGAATGAGAGAGAAGCGGGGGCACTTGGTCTCAGACTGTGTCACCATAGTGATGAATGAGAGAGAGGAGCGGGCACTTGGTGTGTCAGACTGTGTCACATGCATAGTGATGAATGAGAGAGAGGAGGGGGGGCACTTGGTGTCAGACTGTGTCGCCATAGTGATGAATGAGAGAGAGAGGAGCAGGCACTAGGCTCAGGACTGTACCACCATAGTGATGAATGAGAGAGAGGAGAAGGACACTTGGTATCAGACTTTCCTGCTGTAGTGAGTGAGAGAGATAGAGGAAAGGAGTGGGCACTCGGTTAATCAGACAGTGTCACCATAGTGATGAATGAGAGAGAGGAGTGGGCACTTGGTCTCAGACTGTGTCACCATAGTGATGAATGAGCGAGAGAGGAGTGGCACATGGTATCAGACTTTCATGCTGTAGTTGATTAATGAGAGAAAGGGTAGCGAGCACTTGGTGTAGACTGTGTTGCCATAGTGATGAGTTGAGAGGAGGAGAGGGCACCTGTGATGCCTTGTGTCAGACTGTGTCACCAAATAGTGATGAAGAGAGAGCTGGGCACTTGTCTCGCTGAGAGAGAGGAACGCGGGGGCACTTGTATCAGACTGTGTTTCTAGTTAGTGATGAATGAGAGGAAGGGAGAGAGCGGGACCTGGTGTCGGACTGTGTGGCAGTTGGTAAGTGAATGCTGAGCAGACGTGGTGTCATGAACTTGTGACTGGATAGGCAGAGTGAGGCTCAACTGACATAGTGAGAAGAGAGAGAGGACGGCACTGGTAGGCTGTGTCGCCATAGTGATGAATGAGAGAGAGGAGCGGAAGACTTGGTGTCAGACTGAGGGCAGCCATAGGTGATGAATGAGAGAGAGGAACGGAGCACTTGGTCTCAGACTGTGCCGCCATAGTGATGAATGAGAGAGAGGAGCGGACAGAAGGCTCAGACTGTGTCACCATAGTGATGATTGAGAGAGAGGTGCAGTGGCACATGGTTATCAGACTTTCAAGCTGAGTGATGAATGAGAGAAAAGGAGCGGGGCAGTTGGTGTCAGACGTGTCGCCATAGTGATGAATGAGAGAGAGGAGCGGGCACTTGGTCTCAGACTGTGTCGCCATAGTGATGAATAAGAGAGAGGCGCGGGAATTGAGTCAGACTGTGGTCGCCATAGTGATGAATGCGAGGAGCGGGCACTTCGGTCAGACGTTGCGCTCTAGTGTAATAGAGAGAGAGTGGGGGAATGTGTTGGCGGGTACTGGTGGGCACGACTGTGCCACGTAGTGTGGATGGCGATGAGAGATAGGACTGGCACTTGGTCTCAGCTGTGTCACCATAGTGATGAATGAGAGAGAGGAGGAGTGGGCACTTGGTCTCAGACTGTGTCGCCATAGTGATGAATGAGAGAGAGAGGAGAAGGGCACTTGGTCTCAGACTGTGTCGCCATAGTGATGAATGAGAGAGAGGAGAAGGCACACTTGGTCTCAGACTTTGTCGCCATAGTGATGAATGAGAGAGAGGAGAAGGCAACTGGTTTCAGACTTTGTAGCCCATAGTGATGAATGAGAGAGAGGAGAAAAGACATTGGTCTCAGACTTTGTCGCCGTAGTTGATGAAATGAGAGCGAGAGGAGAAGGCACTTGGTCTCAGACTTTGTCGCCGTAGGGATGAATGAGAGAGAGGAGAAGGCACTTGGTCTAGGACCTGTAATGCCATAGTGATGAATGAGAGAGAAGAGAGCGGACACTTGGTCGCCATAATGATTAATGAGAAAGAGGAGCAGGCACTTAGTCTCAGACTGTTTGCCATTTGTGATGAATGAGAAAGAGGAGGGGCACTTGGTCTCAGACTGTGCGGCCAAATGGTGGACAGCCAGTTTGGCCAGTGGCTCAGGTTGTCTCTTTTGTCTCGTCCATCTGTCTGTCGCTCTGTCTATCTGTTTGTCCTTCTCTCACTCACCTCTCTGTCTCAGTCTCTCTTTCTCTATCTCTCTCTCTCTCTCTAGCCGTAGATAAAGGAATAAATCATGATGTACTCAGCTTCATCCTGATAGGATTCATGTTGTAAGGTCTTGGCACTAATCGTACTTTAAGGACAAACACAAAACCTTTTCAGTGGTGCATTGTCTGAGAAATAACAACAATAAATATATTGTCAGAAAGCTTTTTGGGACACGGCTTTTTTAAAGTCATTTTCAACTCGGGCTTCCCGTTTGTACACAGAAAAACAGGGATGAAAGGAACAAAAACACAAAAACAAAGAAGTAAAGGGAGACAGTCAACATTGTAAGAAAACAAAACAAACACACAAAATTTCTCCTTAGTTCAACGAAACTGTTCAAGAACGTTAATAGTAATAATCCATTTAACACCGCTGATTTTTTGCAAAACACAGTTTGTGAGATTCAAAGTACGGGAAAGCATTACCATAATGTTAGTTGAAGAATCGTGCCAAAAATTTTCACTGCTGGTGGTGGTTTTTTTGTTTTTTATGAAACAAACGTTTGTGAGATTCAAAGTACAAGAAATCGTAACATAATCTTGGTTGAAGAAATCGTGTTCAAAAAAATTTTCATGGTGTTTTTTTTATAACACAGTTTTGGAGATTCAAAGTACAAGAAATCACTTGATAACTTAGTTTGAAGAATTTGTGCCCAAAGCTTTTTAAAGATCTATGCTTGAGAGAAATAAAGTTGGTGACCTTATGATGTAATTCTGGACATGGTAATGAAGTAATATCTGAGGATGTAAGCTAAAATGCCATGTTGCAAAAAAACAAAAAGTTTTGGGAATAAAGAAAATAAAGAAAAAAAAAAAACACAAAGAAGCTGTGTTAGAGACAAAAGTTTAAGGCGAGGACACAAATAGAATGCATCACGAATGTGATTTTACCATTGAATTTTGGACACTTTACTTTTTTGCAATGCGTTATGAAAAGTTAAACTATAAATGTACTCTAAACGTTGTTCCTCCGGCTCATCCAGATTCGTTGACTCTCTACCTCGTTTACGTAGACTCCTCGTTGCTAAGTTAATTCTTAGTGACAGTTTCATTCACTTCGGGAAGTGCCCTTAAGGCAACAAGTTTTCCCAGCAGCCCCTGTCCGATACTGCTCTATCGTTATACGTTACACCAGCTGGGGGTATTTCTGACTTGTTCTGTTTGTTGTTGTTGTTTTGGTCGGGACTTGTTGTTTCCGTTTGGGTTTGTGGTAATTAGAGGAAAAATAGCTTGCCAGAGTGTATGCAAACAAAATGTTCTGAACTGCTGATTCTGATGAACGTACAACAAGTATACTATGTGTATGTCTTATTTTCTGTGTATATCTTGAGTGTGGTCATTGACATAGTTTATAGGTCAAGAGTCAGAGAAATTGAAATGTTCTTCTCTCTCTC
>JADBJO010022269.1:19189-28199 GCA_016801955.1 Conus betulinus | reverse complement strand
GAGTGAGGGGTAGAGAGAGAGAGAATGTGTGGTGTTGCAGCTGACAGCTTACATTGTCTTGTTTGGGTGTGTGTGCCTTTGTGTAGTGTCGTTTGTGTGGCGTCGTGCGTGCAGGGTGTGCCGTGCAGGGCCGTTGCGTGAGCTGCCAGTGGCTGTGCGCCTGCGTGGTGTGTCGTAGTGAGTGTGGCGCGCGTTATGCGCGCGCGCATACACGTTTGCACCAGGATATTTGTTCATGCCTTCGCAGTCGCTTCAGCTATGTGAACAACATGACTCCAGTCGAACTAAATTCAATCAGACGATGAAAATCAAGGGACAGCGAGAGATAAAACATCGGAATAATTCAGGAGAACTAAGGCTGTAATCCGCATTGCGATGAAACGCTGGTCATAAGCTTAACAGAAGAAATGCCTGAAGAGGTGGGGTGATGCTTTGGCGGTAGTGCGAGCGGGGAGTGGTTAGAGTGGAGAGGAAGTGCGATGGTGCCGGGGGGGGGGGGGGGGGGGGGTGGGGGGGTCATAAATCTGCAGAAGAAAAACGCTCTTCATATTTCTAGCGTTTCCACCAGGGAAAAAAAAAACTGTGGAGGACATCACAGCTCAGGACAACAAATTCAGAAACAAAACAACATTCAAAACAAAACAAACAAACAAACAAAACAACAAACAAGCAAACAACCCAAGAGCTAAGAGTTCTAAATCTATTGGCATTGATCAGAACAAGACGGGGTTGCTAACACAACTATTCCATCAATCTCGTGCCTTCTGTAGATTGCCACACGATGGGGCACAGCTTCAGGTCGTAGCCATACTCCATTACCTAGGTCGTTTTGAAGCAGAAGAGCTAGGGGAAGAAGCGGGGGGAAAAAGGAAAAAGAAGAAGAAGAAGAAAGATGATGATGATGAAAAGAAGACGAAGGAGAAAACGAAGATTCACGAAGATGAACAAAGAGGAAGAAAAAGAAAAAAAAAGAAGAAGAAAAGAAAGGAAGAAGAGAAGAAGAAGAAGAGAAGAAGAAGAAGAAGAAGAAGAAGAGAAAAGAAAGGTCACAATGATGACGATAAGCAATAATGATGAATAAGTAGTAGTAGTAGTAGTAGTAGTAGTAGTAGTAGTAGTATAGCAGTAGCCGTAATATAGTAGTATGTAGCAGTAGTAGCAGCAGCAGCAGCAGCAGAAGTAGTAGCGGTAACAGTAGTAGTTGGGGAGGTAACAGCAGCAGGAGCAGCAGAAACAGCAGCAATAGTAGCAGCAGTAGTGGTAGTAGTAGCAGTAATATAGTAGCAATAGTTTATAGTAGTAGTAGTAGAAGAAGGAGAAAGGAGACGACGACGACGACAACAAAGAAGAAGAAGAAGAAAGGAGGAGGAGGAGGAGGAGGAGGAGGAGGAACAAGAAGAACAAGAAGAACCAAGAACAAGAGGAACAAGAACAAAACGACGACGATGACGACGACGACGACGGAGAAGGAGAAGGAGGAGGGAGGGGGGGAGAGGAAAAGGAGGATGAGGAGGGTGAGAAGAGAAGAAGAAAAATGAGAAGAAGGAAGAGGAAGAAGCAGGAGGAAAAAACGACGACGAAGACAACGGAGGAGAAGAGAAGAAGAAAGAAAGAAAGAAGAACGAAGAAAGAAGAAGAAGAAAGAAGAAGAAGAAGAAGAAGTTTCAGTCTGTCTCTTTCCTTTTTTTTCCCCTTACCTTCCGACCCTTTAAGGCTGTTCAGCACACAGTCAAACAAGAACTGTCCCGAAAAAACACCACACGACGGACAAAGATGACAAAGTAAGGAAAATAAAAAAACAGATGTGTGGGAGGCCAGAAGATGACCCAGCAGAACCACAATGCTATTATTCTAACCACAATGCAGAAAGAAACCCGTTCTTCTTCCGTTCGGTTTAATTGTTTACACACGCGCACGTGGTCTGTGTGGTGTGTGTGTGTGTGTGTGTGTGTGTTGTGTGTGTGTGTGTGTGTGGTGTGTGTGTGTGTGATGCGTCTGTGTTTGTGTGTTGTGTTGTTGTTGTTGGGGTGGTGCGTGGTGGTGGTGGTTGATGTTGTTGTTTTGGCATTTCATTGTGAGAGTCGTTTCCAAGTTTAATTGTGTTTCGTTTTGGTTTTGTTTTGCTTATTGTTTGTTCTCAAAGTTGTGCGCGTGGAGATTTGACGCAGAACATATACGCACGTTCTGTGGGGATTCCAGCTGACAGACGTACTAAGCAAATTGTCTTGGAGATGTCATCCTTGTGCTAGGTGAATCTGATCCCACCTCACCCTAAGCCCTTTCCCCCTTCCCCAGACACCACCACACATCACACACAACCACACACACACACACACACACACCACACACAACACACAACGATGCACACGCACACGCACACACACACACACACCACACACACACACAACTCACACAACACACACACCCAACACACACACACACCACACTCCCTGCTTCTCTTCCTACATGGCCCGCCATCCCCCCGTGGACCCAAACACCCCTGCCACACAACCACACATTGACCTAAACTCCCAATTCTCTGGGACCGGGGGTGAGACGGGTGCGGGTTTGACAATGGAGGGGGTTTTGCGGGGGGGGGGGGGGGAGGAGGGTTGAAAAGAAGAGGGAGGGAGGGCTCACCGAAGGGTTGATAGGAAGCAGGGGGCCCCCGGAAAGAGAGAGGTGGATGGAAGAAGGACGGAAAAGGTGTTGTGATGGGAAAGGGGATGGGGTGGGGTAAGGGGGGTTGGTTGCATTAAAAAAGGGGGCTATTTTTTAGCCTACTCTAGGCGGTGCCCCCACCCAGCCCAGTTCATTCTTTCAGTGCGAGGGCGACCCCGTCCACGGCCGGTAATTTCCCTTCCCGATGCTCTCCCTTTTATCTGTGGCTGCGACCTGAAGCTGCCACGCACTGCAGTTACAGAGGGAAAAAGGTCAAACCATGCGTCATCTCCACAGCCATCGCCACACCTGCTGCGCGCTTGAGCTAGCTGCATGGAGGCAGGCTGAAACTGCCCGTTCCCTCCTCCTCCCCCCCCACCCCTCCCCCTGCCCGTCCCTCCATCTCACCCCTTGTTTATTTTTGTGTTTGTTTTTCTCCAGAGCTGCCTCAATTGTAATGTTGTTCTGTGATTAAAATGGCGATAGAAAAAGGGCGAAAGAAAAAATGGAACATTCGTTCAGCTGAGTTCAAAGAGTTGAAAACGATGAATCTCAAAGTCTCTAAAAAGAAATATACAATCTTCATGCTTCAACAATAAGGATATGGTTTGATCTGGTGAGGTTCTTTAGTGTTTCAGTCTGTATTTTCTCTCTCTCTCTCTCTCTCTCTCTCTCTCTCTCTCTCCCTCCGTCTCTCTCTCTCTCTCTCCTCTCTCTCTCTCTCCCCCCCCCTCTCTCTCTCTCTCTCTCTCCAGTAAGAAGACATAAAACAAAAATGAAAGGAGAGGGAGAAAGGCACACGCACACACATACACGCGTGCGTGCGCGCGAACACTTGCACACACACACACCACACACACACACACACACACAACACACACACACACACTCTCTCGCTCTCTCTCTCTCTCTCTCTCTTTCTCACACACGTAAGCGTGTGTTGTGTGTGTGTGTGTGTGTGTGTGTGTGTGTGTGTGTGTGTGTGTGCGCGCGCGCGCGCGCGCGCACGGTGTTTGCATGCGCATATGTTAGAGAGAGAGAGAGAGAGTGGTGGAGATGTGTGTGGGGGGGAGGGGGGGGGGGCAGGAAGGGTAGGAAGGACCCAGGGATAGGTCAACATGAAGCGCAGAAACGTGACCAGCGCATCCAGAGCCGGATTCCTCCCCTCACAAACCGCGTAATTGAAATAGAACGATTTCCACATAACACAACTGCACCAAATGTTCATGCTGGTTGGAAGGAGAGAGGGGAGGGAGGGGGGGGGGAAGCGGGGAGGAGCGGGGGGTTGAGGTGGGATGGGGGGAGGAGGGGGCGTGGAGCTGGAGAGAGAGAGAGAGAGAGGAGAGAGAGAGAGAGAGAGAGAGAGAGAGAGAGAGAGAGAAAATAAAAAGATTTCCCCTGACTGTTTCTCTGGGATGAGATCATAGCCCAGCTATGCTAAACGGTCCCAATTTCACCTCCCATCCGACCATCTCGTCGGGGAGGAGTTATCTCGAAAAGTCAGCCTAGAGTCGCTTCCCTTTCCGAGCCAGCGGCGGGTGGCGGCGTGCCTCCCCCTTCCAACCAACAGACAGAGGGGGGGATAATGGCGGGCAAAATGGCAGACAATTAACGGACAGTTAAAGAGACAACACAAAGAGCATCCCCGCATGCACGGGGCGGAATTGGAAGTGGCTAATCTGCATCTGATGACTAATAAATAATACAATCAGAGGAGGGGGGGGGGGGGGGGGGAGAGGACAGGGGACGGTGGGGGGGTGGGGGTGGGGGTGGGGGGGGGTGACATGGGGGGTAGGTAGGAGGTGGGGGGATGGGTGGGGGGAGGGGGAGGTCGAAATACGGGCAGGTCAGCGAGGCCAAAAACTCTGGCACAAATTCATGGTGGCTACGATGATCACGGCTTGTCGTACAAATCTGTGGGCGGGGTTTAATTCACTGCACTACAGCGTGCACGTCGCGCCGCACGCTGGCTATGAAACCTTGTTAGCTTTAAAAGATCTTTTACTGCCAGAATTTGGGTCATGTGCAGAATCATTTTTGATCAGCAGAACAGCTGAATGAATGAGACTATGTGAATGGCAAATCTCCATGCTAAATTTTCAGGAAGTTGTGTTCGCAAGGAAATCATGAGGTCAGACTGATGCCTGTTCCTGTTACCAAAATTAAGTCTGTTGACAGAAACGACGATTATGAACGGCACCCAGGAAGACATGCGCAGGAAAGACCATTTTTTCGGCAGCCATTTCATCCAGTATCTAGCTCCTTCTCAAGCTATGATCCCTCGTGAACACGCGCAGCTCGAACGAGAATCAAGTTAATCAGCTGTTGCCTAGTTATGGCCGTGATCTCGTTTGCCCAAGCTGGATAATTACCAACGTTCATTCATCATGTTTGTAGCTCAGCCGCCCACAATGGGTCACATCAGAGCTGAATTGATTTGAAAAATTCTTGGTAAAGCTCCGCCCAAAAAAACGTTGACAAACGAATCACAAGACAAAACACGACGCGTTTCGACCTCTTAGGACTTCTTCAGGCAAGATGCACGACACTCAGGACAACGAAAATGAAAGAGCAATCACTTATCTTCATCCAAAACTGGGCGCAAGTTGGCGTTGAATCATTTTTATGAGCCTGCCACTGATTTCTATTGTAGGCTAGACTTATCATGAAGCCAAACATATGTTTGCAAAGTACCAGCCATCTTGCGGATGAAGATGAGTAATAGCTCGTTCACTTGCGTTGCTCTGAGTGTTGTGTATCTTGCCTGAAGAAGACCCAAGTGGTCGAAACGCGTCGTGTTTTGTCTCGTGATTCATTTGTCAACGTTTTTTTTGGCGGAGCGTTATCAGGATCTTTTTTGCAAATTTGTTAAGATTTTCCGCCTGCAGTCGCCTCACTTTGCAACCAGAGCTGAATTGGCAAGATCACATTAAAACAAACATGTATGGTAAAGAACTATCAGCGTGATGGAAATGGCTTTTTTTTAATCCCCCGAAAAGAAATTGATGATCTACATCTTTCGACATTAACGTTTCCCCGTAGCTGGGCGGGATGAAATAAACGGTGACTAAATAATTGCTGCGGTCAGCATACAGGCAGGCAGGCAGCTCCTGCAAAACCCGGTGTGGAAGCGCTGGTCTGAACAGACACCGGGAACAATTAATAAAACCGTTTAAGTGAGATGGAACCATTGGGGGAGAGGGAGGGGAGTGGAAATGGGGGGGGGGGGGGGGGGGGGGGGGGAGAGTGAGAGCGGGGTGGTGGGGCCGCTATTAATGTGTGGTTGTCGTGAGGGGGATCGGTACCCCCTTGGTAGGCCTAAATATCACAGCCCTGATGGGATGGGAGTTATTGCAGATTATTGCAGATTCTCCCCGTTCCCCCCCCCCCCCCCCCACTCCCCCCCCCCCCCCCCCCCCCCCCCCCCCCCCCCCCCCCCCCCCCCCCCCCCCCCCCCCCCCGTCCGTTGTTCCCTTCTGCCTCCCTCTGTCTGATAAGAAGGTAAATAATATCGCATATCATTTGACGACAGGGTTGGTTGGTACTTTGCGAGCGTTAGTTTTTGCTTCATGGTTAAGTCTCAGCCTACAACAGAACATCATTGACGGGATAATCAAAACGATTCTTGACTGCTGATCTTCTTTTTTTTTCTTGCAAATAAAAACTATCGTTGAGGATGTTTCTGAAAAATTTGCAGTAAAAAGAATTAATATTTTGGAACGTTTCGGTCGTAGACGGTCTTCGGGACTGAAGACATCAAATGAAAGACAAATAAGTATGTATGATTAGATAATGAAGTGACGTATAAAAACATATACGTGAAAGGATGAATACGTGTTTTACAAGTGTGTTGTGTGTGTGTGTGTGTGTGTGTGTGTGTGTGTGTGTGTGTGTGTGTGTGTGTGTGTGTGTTGTAAGGAGTAGTAGTACTTAGTTTTACGTCTTCTCACATCTGTGTTATTAGACGGAGGAGAGCGAGAGAGAGAGTGAGGGTGAGATGCGGTAGATTGAGTGCGAGTGTGTGTGAGGTGTGTGTAGAGGGTAGAGAGAAGAGAGAGAGAGAGAGAGAGAGAGAGAGAGAGAAATGCATGAATTTGAGTATGAAAGTGTATGCATAATGTGGTTATCTATATGTGTGTGTGTGTGTGTGTGCGCGCGCGCGCACGCACGTGTGTGTGTGTGTGCGTGCGTGCGTGCGTGCGTGCGTGTGTGTGTGTGTGTGTGCGCGCGCACTCGCAGTGGCAGGCTCGTAGGGTTACTGCGACGGCATGGACAGGGGGGCAATATATCATCAAACCGCTCCTTCAGTGATGAGTGTTCCATCGTCACGCTAGACCCTATAAACACTAACTAACTAACTAACTAACGCTAGCCCATCCCACGGTCACACCGCGTTCGGCCAAGAAGGACGCTTGAGAAACGTTAGAAAGTATAACATCAAACGTCTTCACCAAGAGCGGTGTCACAAGTGTATACAGAGACGTAAGCTGGCCAGCAGACAAGACCTCTTCATATAGCAAGGTTACAGGTCTGCTGTGTGTACTGATTCTGTTCGTTCTCCTCCGTAGGACCGCAGATGCGCGTAACGTAACGTTTCTTTCTCCGTCTGTGGCTGTATTGCAGCTCATGTTTAGCAGCACAAGAGCAGCACATCTCATTTGAACAGTCGGTGCTTTCGTCAAGCTGAGGGTGATTTAACAGTTCTTTGTCTCACCGACACTGATTAAGTCGCCTCTTCTCTCTCTCTCTCTCTCTCTCTCTCTCTCTCTCTCTCTCTCTCTCTCTCTCTCTCTCTCTCCCCAAACCAATAGTTGTTTTACTTATTGTTCAACCTATTCATCACTTTTGATAGCTTCAGAGCTTCTTAGCCCAGTCAGAGTTGAACGGAGAACCATGGAAACGGAAGAATGGATCAATCGCCACAAATCTGTGACAACTGGGGGAAAAAACTAAGAAAAAAAGTTATTTTTTGAGACGAACATGAAGTATGTATATCCATCCATCATAACTTTTGTGTTAAAACTCCATATGAATAAATATGTTATAACAAAACTATTTTATTTCAGTCTAACACCGGATGCGACCAGTTGTCTTCTCTTTTACCTGAACACGTGACTCGTGAAGGGCCAATCGCTGAGCGAGTTCTTCTCTGGTGACCACATCCGGATATGGAGCCCGGCGAAATGCTTTCTCCAGTTCTTCCAGTTGATGGGGACTGAACGTTGTTCTGCACACACACACACACACACACACACACACACCACACACACACACACACACACACACACACACACACACACACACACACACACACACACACACACACACACATCACACATCACACACACACACACACACAAGAACACACACACGAGGTTAGTTTGCTCATTTGACTTTAAACGAAAGCGAACTTAATGTGAATTGCTTGCCATAGATAAGCATACACACAGCGCCCGTGCGCGCGCGCGCACACACACACACACACACACACACACGCGCGCACGCGCGCGCGCGCGCGCGCGCGCGCGTGCGCACGTGTGCGAGTGCGCACGCGATAACAACGTTTATCACAGTTACAATGACAGAAAGATGACGCTTACAACTTTAACGGCTGAGTGAACAGGTAGACACGGAAATTTATTTACTTTTTATTATTCAGTTTGATTTATTTTCTATTAACACACTATCTGGCACACCTTTTTTTTTCGATGGCTGAGAAAACAGGTAGAGAGTGAAAACTTTTCTCATCAACCATTGTATAAGACTGGTTATCTCTCTATCGATACAAAAGCTGGCATTGCACATACCATATGAAATGTTCAAACAACACGAAGAAAATGAATACGTTTTTTTTCTTGATCGTTCGTCTTCAGTTTAATATCTCTTCACAAAAAGTGACACCAGACGATCCGTTCCTGCTGATCCCTTAATACGACTGTTCAGCGATATCAGGATCTTTCAGTTTGTCAACGCTGAATTTGAGACATCTGTTTTTCACTCGGCTCTTGTTCTTCCAGCCTATTTTAAGGATCATCATGACAAGGTCGTGGTCTCTACCAACATTAGCTCCCAGATATAACCTTTATTTTCAGCTCTATGCGGAGTGCCATGTCCATGGTCGGGATGCTTTGCACTTACCAAGAATACTGGCCATGCCAAGCCATTATCATCGGCAAGGTCTAGCAGGCTTTGTTCTCTGTCACTGGTGATCTCATTACAATCGGGGCGGCAGAAATTCTTTCAGTTTTCTTGAGCATATGCTCCAACCTCGGCCTTCCAGTCACCCTGAATGATGATGATGTCTGTCTTGTCAACCTCGTTGAAGACCGTTTGGAGGAGGGAGTAACAG
>JADBJO010022268.1:5000-20000 GCA_016801955.1 Conus betulinus | reverse complement strand
ATGCTCCTTTGTGAGTGTGGTTTTTGACAGCATGACTAGTTTACACAGATATGCTGCTCCTTTGTGAGTGTGGTTTTTGACAGCATGACTGGTTTACACACAGATATGCTCCTTTGTGAGTGTGGTTTTTGACAGCATGACTGGTTTACACAGATATGCTCCTTTGTGAGTGTGGTTTTTGACAGCATGACTGTTTTACAGAGATATGCTCCTTTGTGAGTGTGGTTTTTGGCAGTATGACTGTTTTACACAGATATGCTCCTTTGTGAGTGTGGTTTTTGGCAGCATGACTGTTTTACACAGATATGCTCCTTTGTGTGAGTGTGGTTTTTGGCAGTCTGACTGTTTTACACAGATATGCTCCTTTGTGAGTGTGGTTTTTGACAGCATGACTGGTTCACACCGTTGTTCAGGCAGCTGTATCCAGTTGCAGAGTGAGGCAACTGCAGGCGGAAATCGAAACAAATTTTTTTTTTTTAATTACATAATTCATTTATCATTCAACGCCCAACTAGCGCTGAATTGGATGAAGAGAAGTGATTGCTCGTTCATTTTCGTTGTCCAGAATGTTATGTATCTTGCTCGAAGAAGACGTAAGAGGTCGAAAACGCGTTGTGTTTTTGTCGTGCGATTCGTTTGTATACGATTTGTGGCGGAGCTTTCTCAATAATTTTGCAAAGCTGTATCCACGTCAAATCGATATTAAGGGATGGGTGCCTGGGCTAGCGTTATAGTCGTGTGTCTGGTACCTAGCAAACTCTGACATGGTGGGGTCACAGATCTTAAACATACGTATTTCAGCAGCAACATGTACATTTGATCAGCAGTGCATAAACATGAAAGAGATGTCAAGCAGGTCTGGACATTTCCAATCATTGGAGGGTGGGGAGAACTATTATTGCCCATCCTGAACAGAACAGAGTATCGGGGTTCGAACCACCACAGGCCTCTCGATTTGCAGGATGGAGGTTCACGGCTGTAGCCACTGGGCCGTAGTAAGCGACACTCCGCCATCACAAAAAGATACGAGGACCTGAGCCAGCAGTTTGAGGATTTGTCATCTACAGTCAGCTGAATTTGGGCTAGGATTCACGCTGTGACTAGAGGTACCAACGAGTCAGACAAACTTGGCAAAATCAGTAAGTGAACATGCTCGTATGTTTCCCATTGGTTTGTGCCAAGTCGTCGGGCTCTAATTCAACAGACGACCCACATGAATCCTAACCCCGGATCATAATAAAAAATACTGTCTTTCTATGGTAGTTTTACATACTGGACATTTCATTGCATTGTCACTGTGGGGGAGATGTGTCGATGTTCACACACACACACACACACACACACACACACACACACACACACACACACACACACACACACACACACACACACACACACTTTATTTCAGTTTTGTACAAACCAAACGTTACTTTTTTTAATTGAACAAAATCATGTTTTCAATGGTCCAGGACTGGAAGACTTCCAAAACTGAGCCAAAGCCCCGATGACATTGGGCACACCACACAACCTTGTCATGGCCCATTTGACTCTCTTTCTACGCCCCGTTGATATTAGGCACATCACACAGCCTTGTCATGGCCCATTTGACTCTCTTTCTACGCCCCGTTGATATTAGGCACCACACAACCTTGTCATGGCCCATTTGACTCTCTTTCTACGCCCCGATGATATTAGGCACACCACACAACCTTGTCATGGACCCATTTCACTCTCTTTCTACGCCCCGTTGATATTAGATACACCACACAACCTTGTCATGACCCATTTCACTGTCTTTCTACGCCCCGTTGATATTAGGCACACCACACAACCTTGTCATGGCCCATTTGACTCTCTTTCGCCCCCTCCCATCCAAGGCATGTGGCAATCAACAAAGGTAGTAACAGATGCAAACGCTTACATGTAATCACAGAATCGAATTTTCAAAACCATGATTCGATCTCATATTTATCATCGTATCAACACAACTAAATGAAGAAATAACATAAAAATGTCTAATGATTCACAAAAAAATAATGCCTGTTTAGCTCCATAAAGAATGAAATACAAAAGTAAAAAGTACATCTTTGCCGAGTAAAAAAAAAATGGAGTCATTTGACTAGAACACTTTTTGCAGCATTTTTTGTTCTAAATCAGCAGAGAATATACGCTTCTTCTGTTCTTTCCGTAGTTACCACAACACAAAGTCTTGACAATGCCAACACGGAGGCGAAGAACACAGGCGTAAGAAATAAAGTGAGACTTCAGGCGGTTGGGTATCGTTAGATGGCCTTGAAGTTGAGGCATCTGTTGAAGGTGCCTGTACTTCTTTTGGAGGGGGGGGGGGGTTCCAGTGCCGCACATGTTGTTCTGGTCTGATCGGCAATGGGTTCTGGTAATCTGGTGTTCATGGGTATGGACTTATCTTTGTTTTGATAAGCTGTAGGTGCTGCAGCTTGCTTCTGTCTCTTAGTGAAGTGTGTGTGTGTGTGTGTGTGTGTGTGTGTGTGTGTGTGTGTGTGTGTGTGTGTGTGTGTGTGTGTGTGTGTGTGGTGTGTTCTTTCTTTCTTTCTCTTTTTTTTAAGGCAGCAATGTTAGGCAGGCTGCATGTTTTCTTCTCTGCAGCATTGGCCATTTCAGTTAGTCAGCATGTTGTTGACCCTGAAGATTCTTTTATATTCGCTTATGGCAAAAGCAGGCTGTTCTTCTCAGGACAGATTATAATTCCTATGTCTCTTTTCGAGCAAACGACATATTCGGTCTGCATCTCTAACTCTTCTGTAAATACATCTTCGCCATGAAGTTTTGGGAACAATCTCAGAAGTCAATCAAGATCCAGTAACATACGCAAACCAAACCTTATTGATCTGCACGAGGTTTTCAAAATTCTGAAAACGAAAACAAACAAAACAAAAACTTGTGTCCGTGGAGAATTAGACAGACCGACAGACAGATGAGTTCGATCTCTGACACCCTCACCACAGATTCTCATCCTCATAAGGCTCTAGTGTTTCCTGAACTGATTAGTGATTTGACCAATATCCACATGTAGGAATTATTCCTACATCTTTGCCACCATTTTTACAATAATGAAACAGCTATGCCCAAACATCTGAATCTTTCCGCTGCCCAATAAAAAAGCAAAAAATGGGTGTCTAAAGTAAACAAACATCACTTACAAATCACTGGACATGGATTCGTGAAAGGGGAAATATGTCAGCATATTTGAGCTGACAAGCCTCAAAAAATGTATTCTGTTGGTTTTTTTCCCCTCATATGATTTACATTATCAGTCCGAACAAAACAGGAGAAAAAACGTAAAGCAGTATATGCAAGTTCCCTCTGTGATAGTCTCCTTAGATTCGATGAATGGCTTTCCTTTATTTCAGGAAACAAACTACATAGCAATGTTTTGCTGGCCATAGAAAACACTGTAGGTAACGAGGCTTAATTTAGGAACAGACCCATCAGTATGCATATCCCTTACTTTGTAACAGATGTTTGTTAAGACCTTATTGGATCCAGTGTCTTAACGGAAAAGGAAGAAACAATAGCAGACGTTTGTTAAGACCTTATTGGATCCAAAGCCTTAATGGAAAGGAAGAAGAACAAAAAAAAAAAAAAAAAAATGATAGCATAGACGACTTGAGTTGACGTCACTGAACTAAAAATACATAGTGGTCTACGCGTGTATAAATATTTTCATGTCTTCCCCATCCACCGCCACACCCCAAGATCGCAGTTTTTTTTTGTTATTTGTTTGTTTCAGAGGAAGATGGCGTGCGACAATGTAAAGCCTACAGCTAAAATTCACGCCAAACTCAACGATTTCAGCGGCAACACGGAAGAGGGACAGAGCACTGCAAGGCGTTGTACAATGCGAAGTCAAGTCCGGACCACAGTAACACCGGACCTTGCAAACTCCCGCGAGATGGCATAGCAGGGAGTGCCGATGGAGAGGGGGGAACTCTCTCCGAGGACGTTGATGTGAGAGGTCAACGTCGGGCGGCACAGACAGCCTTCTTGTCACGCTGGATGACGGCGGGTTTTAGCCTGTGTTACCAGTGGACGGCTCCAAGAGATGTGGGGGCGGTCGGCGATGGAGCACGACCTGACTGCGACAACCACACTGCACGGTGAAATCATATCTTCGGGTCGCCATGGCTAACAACTCCTCGCGGGGTCGGGCTGAAAAGCTGCCGCCAGGCCGTAGCCAATGAAGGACCATAGAAGGGACTCGTGCAGCGCTCCAGCGACGTCCGTCCTGATCCCTCTTTGAGGCGGCCTCACGCGGCACAGGACCATCGCCACCCAGCATGAAGAAAGCAGCCCTTTAGCACCAAAGACAGGCCTTTTTTTTTTTTTTTTTTGGGGGGGGGGGGGGGGGGGGGGGGGGAGAAGGAGGTTGGGGGAGGGGGGTGGGAAGGGGGTTGGAGGTGAAGAGCACCGACGCCCACAGTGGCTGACCAACACCACAGAGTGGACACCAGTTCACACGGCTGACCAACACCACAGAGTGGACACCAGTTCACACGGCTGACCAACACCACAGAGTGGACACCAGTTCACACGGCTGACCCACACCACAGAGTGGACACCAGTTCACACGGCTGACCAACACCACAGAGTGGACACCAGTTCACGCGGCTGACCAACACCACAGAGTGGACACCAGTTCACGCGGCTGACCAACACCACAGAGTGGACAATAGTTCAGCAGGAGAAAAGAAGAAGACCCAGCTCCAGTCTGGGATGAAAACCAGAACAAGACAGGGCGAACAGCCCCCGTCCGGAACCGCGCCCAAGACTCCTGCCAACGACCTGACATCCTGCCACCACAACTACAGACTCCGGTCCGGGTCATCATGTCCTTAAGGGCATCAAGCCGATAGAGCGTGAATCTCACCCTTGCCTACCTCTACCGGATCATGCTACCCACACCAGCAGCGAATGCACGGAGCACTTCGACTCTTCAACTGTGACAGGTGAATGAAACCGTCTTACACCCTCAAGGGAGACAAGTTTAAGGGCAGGGCTATACATACTGTGCCAGCAGAACCAGTGAAGCATAGATCAGAGACAGAAGTAATGAAGGCATTGTCAGCCAGGTTGATCGATCAGAGAACAGAATCAATCGAGGCTTTGTCAGCCAGGTCGATCGATCAGAGAACAGAATCAATCGAGGCATTGTCAGCCAGGTCGATCGATCAGAGAACAGAATCAATCGAGGCATTGTCAGCCAGGTCGATCGATCAGAGAATATCGGAAACGACGGTCGAAAGAAAGATTCATAGACACAATCCCTAGGTGGTCAAGCATCTCTACTTAAAATTCATGATTGCCATGATCAGGACCGAGTCCACGATTACAGTTTAGGCTCAAAACGCTACATATTCTCTATTACACTCAAAGCTGCCCCTAGCTTTTCTCAGAAGATCAGCCAGTACCAAAACATAATTATTCATCACACAGTCCAGCCCTTGACCAATACCATACCTGACTCTGAGGCAGCTCTCATGTCCGTTTTCTTTCCTATGCAAGCACGATCCACATGACCCTTCATTTTCCTGTCGTCTACTAGACTTTTCACTGCAAAATCCTAGAGTCGTACAAATGGGCGTAGAAAAACAGGGAGTCCACAAGTCATGCATCAATCTTCTATTTTTGTTGACATGGCATTGAACGTACTTTCTGACCCCAAATTGCAGGATGAAAACATCTTTTTCATATTCAACGATTTTTTTTTTTACAGAGCCAGGGCGAATTTCATCTGTTAAAACTTTGCTCTTGACCTTTGCTGAAACCACCCGAACTCTGACCTTTCAGTCACTCCACGCTGATGATTGGCATTTTCCTACGCCGCTGGAGAGGGATTAAATCTGTTGTGGAGGAACAAGCAATGCCGCAGCCTGACCAAGCCGAAAGGGGAACCCATCCTCAGCATCAGAGAGAGCTGAAAGAGGAGTACCCGCAACGCCGTGATCTCCTCCACACTGACCTCCATCGACTGACAAGAATTCTCCCATCACCGTGTCAACTGGCATGAAGCTTTGTAAGCAGCATTCGTTCAGAGTTATGGGCCTGTAATTACGTCATCATGGGAGCAAGAGTTACCTTACTTGCTTGTTATTTATGAAGCTTTTTTTTTCTTTTTTAAGGCTACGTGCATAGTGCACCCGGACTCCGCCGAGCATTGCAAGGTCGTGCCCCATCCGGTTGTCCGGGTCCTTGGAAGCGTGGATATTGGACCTGGCTGCTGCACACAATTTTTGTAGAAAATATATCTGTGACTGGCAGTTTCTGTTGATATGGATAGTATAGGATGTAAAGTTGAAGGGCTTGTTTGTAACTTTGTTCATTTAGTGGAAGAGAGAAAGATAACATTTTTAACTCCTTACCATTTTCTCTCACTTCTCGTGCTATGTTGTGCCAAGCAGCAGAGAGAATATGTCTGTTGGCACGATTCTTGTTACTTTTTGGGGGGGGGGGGGTTTTTTTTTTTTTTTTCGTAGCCTGAGCCTCACGGCAGTGATTAATTTTTCGTTGTCCATGTTGAAAAGAAAAATAAGTGTATTAAAAAAAAAAAAAAAAAAAAAACAGAAATCAAAGGAGCAGTTTCGGTCCCTTCACCCGGACGGGCCGGAAAAAAAATGTACGGTTTGCATGACCGGCAAAATCACGGCTCTCCTCACACGGGTCGGGCCGGGTGCACTATGCACGGCTTTGGCCGTCGCTAGTAAAGTTGGGAAAGAAAGGAACCGGAGCAGTTTTTAGATTGTTTTGTTTGTTTGTTGTGTTTTATTTTTGTTTTTGTTTTGTTTTTTTCCCCAAGACGGGCGGCGCTCGGCCGGGTCCGTGCCCACTATACACGTTGCCTTAGGGCAGGATGATTATGGTGAAAAACATTATACAACTCTTGTACCCGAGATCAGCATCAATGCACGAGAACATCCAAGCCGTGATAGGGGGGAAAAAAAAGAAGAAAACAAAAAGCATCAGCAAAAAAGCGTGCAGTGTTATCCTCCTTTCGCCTCCCCACCTCCACCGGAAAGGCATGAATGCGTGAATGGGGCATGAGTGCGTGCATGAGGGATGAGTGCGGACATGAGGCATGAGTGCGTGCATGGGGATGAGTGCGTGCATGGGGCATGAGTGCTTGCATGGGGCATGAGTGCTTTCATGGGGCATGAGGTGCTTGCAGGGGGCATGAGAGCGTGCATGGGGCATGAGAGCGTGTATGGGGCATGAGAGCGTGCATGAAGCATGAGTGCGTGCATGGGGGCATGAGTGCTTGCATGGGGCATGAGTGCTTGCATGGGGCATGAGAGCGTGCATGGGGCATGAGAGCGTGTATGGGGCATCATGAGAGCGTGCATGAGGGCATGAGTGCGTGCATGGGGCATGAGAGCGGTGTATGGGGCATGAGAGGCGTGCATGGGGCATGAGTGCGTGCATGGGCATGAGAGCGTGGTATGGGGGCCAGCATGAGAGAGCGCGTGATGGGGCATGAGAGCGTGTATGGGCGCATGAGTGCGTGGATGGGGCATGAGTGCGTGCCTGAGCCATGAGTGCGGACATGAGGCATGAGTGCGTGCATAAGATGCGAACGCCTACATGGATGTGTGTATTTGCTCGCCCCACCCCCCCCCCCCCTCTCTCTCTCTCTCGTCTCTCTAGTGCTCTTTTCTAGAAGCCTCCCCCACCTCCACCACAAACGTATGCTGGAGGCATGCATGTGGCATTGTGAACACACACACAGGAGTGTGGCTTGTGCGTTATCGGCTCATCTCTCATAAACTCAATGCTCTCTCTCTTCTCTCTCTCTCTCTCTCTCCTCTCTCTCTCTACTATCTCTCTCTCTCGTCTTTAGCGAAAAGATTGGCCGACATGAAACACTGTCGAAAATGAAATACAAACGGCACGTGCGCGTTTGTATTGCATACTAGTCACTTAGGAAATATAAATGAAATAGAAAATCAACCACATGCACAATCGGGGTAGGGGTGGTGGACGGGGTCCCGGGAGGAGGCGAGTTGGGTCTACTTTAGCACCAATATACATATACATAATATACATCCCAATTTTTGAGTTTGGGGCACCGCCGAAAAAAAAACAAAAAAAAAAAAAAAAATAAAGCGGACAGCGCCGGTGCCGTTTTTTCTTTAATTACAGCGGTCTTTAATTGCTTTATGTTTTTTAAACCATAAACTGTTCTCTGTTCTTATTATTTCCTCTTGGTTTTGTTTATTTTTATATTGTAGGTTTTTGTTGTTTTTTCTTTTTTTTTTTTCGGCCCTAGAATATAAAGCAAACATAACAAACACGAAAAACAAACAAAAAAGCAGATTACGACAGTGTGCACGATGCACCAAGAACAGACAAACAAACAAAAAAAGAAACAACAACATGTCTATACAAGAGAACCTCTATATCTCCAGAGACCCCCCCCCCCCCCCCCCCCCACCCCCCCCCCCCCCCGACCTCCCCCCCCCCCCCCCCCCCCCCCCCCCCCCCCCCCCCCCCCCCCCCCCCCCCCACCCCCCCCCCCTCCCCCCCCCCCCCCCCCCCCCCCCCCCCCCCCTCCCCCCTCCCACCCCCCCCCACCCCCCGCCCCCCCCCCACCCAACCCCCCCCCCCCCCCCCCCCCGCCCCCCCCTCTCCCCCCCACCCACACCCCCACCTTCTGTAACCCCATGCGCAATCCCCCTCACCCACTTCTTCCCACAATCACTCTCCCTCCGTCTCCTTACTCCCTCGACCTCACCCCCCCTCCACACCACCCGCTCTCTCTCTCTCTCTCTACTCGACCCCATCCAACATACCATTTGTCGACCACTGCTCCCAATCAAAAACAGGTGTTCAATCCTACAATTGAAGTAGCCCACAATCTGAATGTATGTGTGTTGTATGTTGTGGTATCTCGAAAAGATCCACGAAAGTCGCATTCTCGTGCGTGGTGTGTGTTGGGTGTGTGTGCGTGTCGTGTTGGTGAATTGTAGTGCGCGACGCAGCGCTGCGCGTGATGTGTGTGCTGTGGTGTGTAAGACCAAAAGTTATAGATAAATTCATACAATAACAACATGTGTGTGGGTTTGCTGTGCTTGTGAGGGCGCGTGCAGTGAAAGATGCTCGTGCGTTTTTGGTGTGTGTTGTATGTGTGTGGGTGTGCCTCGCTGTCGTGTTCTTGTGGCGTAGCTGCGTGTGTGGTGCTGTGTCGTGTAGTGTGTGTAGAGTGTGAGTCGGGGTGCGTCCGTTGTGCACTCACACATTTAAATTGTTATAGGGAGTTAGACCTGTTTCTGATGAAGTAAGGCTGTTGTGTGCACATTCACACTACACCACAAAAGCCACTTTTGATTTTTTTTATTGTTTTTTTATCGTTTGCTTTGTTTTGACTTGCCGCTGACTGGTTCGTTTTGATGGTTCTTTTCTTTATGTGTTCTGTTATTTTACAGCTGTGTTTATGAACAGAAGGTGGGCGCATATGGATGAGGAATAGAATTCGCAAATTTTCACCAGTGGAGCAACTACAACTGCGCAAGTTTATGAATGCATATCCAGAAGCATGTGGGGTGATGTGTGTTGTGCTGTAGTGATGTGTGTGTCTGTGTGTGTGTGGTTTTTGGGGTGTGTGATGTGTGTGTGTAGTCCTAGTGTTGTGTGTGTGTTGGGGGAAGGGGTGATGGAGGGGGTGCGGCCAGGGAGGGGCTGATCGTTGTCATGTGTAGGTTATGATGTGTGTGTCTGGGTTTGAGTAGTGGGATGCTGTTGTTGGGGGTGTGTGTGTTGATAGGGTGAGTGTTGTCGCGTAATGTGTGCGTGCGTGTTTATACTTGTGTGCGTCGCGCACACCCATGTGCGCTGCACGGCGCGCGTCAGTGTTGTCAACCGTATGTGTATTATTGTGTGGGTTGTGTTGTGTGTGTTTGTGCCGTGCGATGCGTTGGTAGTCTCCCGTGTGTCTGTGTGTGTGTGTGTGTGGGTGTGGGTGTGGGTGTGTGGTGTGTGTCTGTTGGGTCTGTGTTGTCTGTGTGTGTGGTGTGCGTGTAAGGGGGTGGGGGGGGGGGGGGGGGAGGGCGGGGGGAGCGGTGGTGTGGGGGGTTGTTGGAGGGGTTGTGAGGGGGGTGGGTGGGGACCGCCGCCGTGACTTGCGACTCGAATACAAGGCGATATTGATTTGATGTGATGTGGTTGAGTGTTGAAGGGACCATCCTTTTCAGGCTTATATATTTCGGATCAGTGCACAAGAAGACCTGTTATACATTTATTTCATTGAATGGGGGCACACGATATAATCTGACACACACTTCTGATACTGAGCCCATGTGAAAAACTGTCCAAAGGAAAGGAATGTGCAATCGTAATAGCTCAGTCCTTCTTCACACAAAAACACGCGCGCGCGCGGCGCGCGCGGCGCGCGCGCGCAACACCACATCATCACAACACACCCACATTACGATACACACACACACACAAGAACACACACAAACCATCAACACACACAACACACACACATACTACACACACCACAAACACACCCACACACCATCACACAAAGACAATATAGCAACGAAAACAACCAAGCTAAATTACGGTTTATGTGCCTTGATGTGAGGAGTGATAGAGATCTGTTGTCACTGACAGAAACGGTCTAGCTTTATGTTCTGTCCTGTCCCCCTTTGGATGGGGAGAATTGTTGACATTCATTTCTTTTTTTTTGGTGCAATCTGACCCATGCATCCTCTCAAGAAAGCTTTGCCTGTAATGGGCTGGGGTTTACTTATATTACGTGCTGGAAACAACATTTTATAACAATAACGTTTTCGGTTTTACACATGTCTATGTCGTGTACTATCAATCGCTCGTGATGCTGAGTGTGGTTGTGTGCGTGCGTGCGGTTGCGTGATGTGCGGCAGTGCTTTGCGTGCGCGCGCGCCGCGCGCGCGCGTGTGTGTGTGTTTGTGTGTGTGTTTGTGTGCGCGCGGCGCGCGGCGCTCCGTGCGTGAACACAACTATCTATCATCCACTCAGCAATTTATGTGGTCAGGAGGAAGAAGGTTCAAAGAATTTGGACAGATGACGGATAGGTCAGGTGTGGGCCCCGCTCTCCATCATGCCGTACCCGTACCATTACAGACGTGAAGCCTTCTCCGACAGCCTCTAGGGCCGCATAAAGCTATAGGGACTTTTCAGCCTAACAGTCAGCGTATCACCATTGTGCTGTCATCATTCACAAAATTTGTTGTTCGTGCACGCAGAAAGGAAATCTTAAGGGGCATAAACGTAAGCCACGAAGCCAAAGTCAGGCTACCTCTTTCTCCTATGATGGAAAGTTAAGTACCCTCCCATAACTCTCCCAAACGAATGGTGCTTTATACTCACAATTCGCCGTAAGCTAAAATGTCCTGTACAAGACAGAGCACACAGAACATTACGCATCCCTCTGTGGTTGTGTGTGTGTGTGTGTGTGTGTTTGTGTGTGTGTGTGTGTGTGTGTGTGTGTGTGTTTTGTGTGTGCCATTTAGGAGCCCAATCTTTCCAAAGGCGGATAGTTGCCAGACTTTGGACTGAAACATTGTCCTGTCCCTGATTTCCTTTTCTGCTGTCCTTGAATCAACCTTTGCCGTTAAATATTTTGGCAGTCTGTGTAGTTCCTCACTCCCTTTCATTCTTCTATTTTTTTTTGAATTGTTTCTTTATTTCTTTCTTCTGTTCGTTTGCTTTTCTGTCCCATACTCGTGTGCTCTGTTCCAGTACCGCTGCTATTGCCCCCACGGATACTCACCCTATCACCTCCGTGATCCACGTGCGAGAGCCAATGTCAAGTATATATCCATAACAAGCAACCCTCCAGGAGGAGACACTGCTTCGCAGAGCTGTACCCAGGTCATGTCAGTGGTGTTCGATCGGACACGGTTTGCCTGTTCTGATCCAATCTGCGCATGGGAACATACCTACTAAACGCCACTACCGACAAAAACAGTCGTGGAGCCAAGCGTATGTAATCATCATCATCATCATCAATCATCATCGCTCTCTCTCTCTCCCCTCCCTCTCGGTCCCTCCTTCTCTCTCTCTCTCTCTCTTTGTCCCCGACTGTCCCGTCCGTGTTTGTGTGTGTGTGTGTGTGTTGTGGTGTTGGGTGTGTGTGTGCGTGCGTGCGTGCGTGCGGTGCTGTGCGTGCAGTGTGGTGCGTGCGTGTTGTGCTGTGTGGTGTTTGTAGCTGAGCGGGAGGGTGAAGTAATGGCAACGGCCGGGGTTTTTTTTTTTTCGCGTCGAGAGAGCGATAGAGAGATTGAAAGAGGACCCGAGGTTTGATGAGCGAGGCGGAGGAGAGAGGACGAGAGGAGAGAGACGAGAGATGAGAGAGAGCAATTATGTTCGTTAACAGTTTCAACTCTTGCATTTAGTATATACGTGGTTGAACCATTGAAACCATATTCAGACGGATGTAATCAGAGACTATACAAATAACAGCTTCGAAATACTATAGGCCTGCATCAACTATTGGCATAAATGTAGACGCGACTGTCATTTAATCAGATTGTAACCGGTTGTTACTAACAGTAATTTTCTTCTCACGTTGTAGAAACTGATAAAACGTAAGGCATTGTCAATTAATAACATGTACGTTTGCTGCTTGGAGTAAGCTTGACAACTGCTGGCTCTCTCTCCGCTCCCTCGTCAGTTCCCGCTCCCTCACTCTCTCTCTTCGCTCCTCTCCTCTCCATCTCTCCAAATTTCACACTCATCCGCTCTGAACGGAATGATTTTCTCCCTACACGAAGACCGCACATTGCACATACTGTATAGAGGCCGATCACTATGTTATCAGGTTTGTCTAGAGATCTATCACTCCGGTTTAGGCCGCATATAACATAGTCCTGAATGTTATCACTGCGGCTGAAAACTGGATGGAAATTCTTGAAATTCATAAACCTTGTCCCAACCATCTCATCAGATTTGGAGACATGCACAAAACGTTTTCCAGGGTTTCACAATCAACGCTCACATTTACGAGAAAAAAAATCGCTGAAAGAAAAACAAATAAACAAAAAAAAAAACAACGCAAAAAAAAAAAAAAAAACAAAAAAAAGGTATTGCGTAAGATTCTCTCTCCGGTCCGGACTGAACTCCACGGAAGCGCAAAGGTCAAAGGTTACGAGTGAAGCCTGAAAAGCAGCAGCTTGCGAAAGAAAAAAAGATCACATTTCGAGCGGGCTCCAACCAACTGTTTTCAGCTATCAGAAACTTGTTGGCTCCAGCCCGAAGAGAACGCTTTTCAGTCAAATTAGTACCCGGGACTTTGTCCAGAGATAACCCCGCCTGAAGTTCAAGTGCGATCGTCGAAGAAGCAGACGGCTTCGCGGTGCGTTGCGATCGTTCGAAAGGTGTGTGTTTTTTTCAGCGCATGTCAGGGCACGCCACTGCACAGCGCTCTCTGATTGGTTTTGTACCGCACTGCGCGAGCGGATGACATCATATTCCAAACAAAGTGACTATCCTGCTTTTTGCACTTGCTCAGTCCAGGCGCGCGAAAAATTATTCCAGGAGACACCGTTTACAAGAGAGAGAGAGGCAAGGGGTAGGTCGAGTGACTAACCTAGATCGTGTCAGACAATGCCCCCAGGATAAATCGTGACTTCTTCGCTTCATCGATCGAGAGGAGAAACAGACTTGAGTGGCGAATGACAACAAAACCATGCGGCTTTTGTTTATGTTTGGCGTTTCTTCGGAGTTTCCACGGTTATTTTTGCACGCGCGCACCTCGCAGTAAGTTGGATGTTTGAACTTCGCGTTGGCCCCACGATAAGATGTGCTGTGTTGTTGCGTCTCGGGGGGAATGAATGGATATAAGGGGTCTAAAAAAGTGTTCGGGAACTTCATGCTGTTCGCCTTGTGGGGGGGGGTGTTTTGGTTGTGTTTAGTATTCTCCCTGTGTTGAATATCAGTGTTTATGTCAATGGCGACCGAAAGTGAATCGTGGCTTGTCGTATTGAATTGAAACACACGAAGCAGGCAGATCTGTTGTAGTACTGGACGACGTAGCATGAGGGATTGAAAAAAATTGTTTGGACATATATATTTTTAGTTTTAAGCATTGTCTCTTGATCGTGTTTTTCCTGTGATACCACTTAACAGGAGTGGAGAGGGAGCAGGTACACTTTATGTAAAACACTTGTTAGAACAGAACAGAACAGAACACACACACACACACACACACACACACACACACACACACACACACACACACACACACACACATGCTCGCGCGTACGCATGCACGCACACACAATACATCAAATAAATACATACATACATATATATATAATGATATATAATATAGTATTATATATATATATATACATATTGGCTGGCGATAACAGATGTATAGTGTGCAGACTCAATGAAATGGGAGACTAAGATTTAGACGTCGGGTTTGTTGTCTTTTTTTCTCTACTGTTTTGAGTTTTTAAACTCTCTCTCTCAACCCACCCACCACCCACTCCCACCCCCTCCTTCCATTCCACTCTAATGCCACCGTCTTTCCTAACCACGCCATTCACTTCCTTCTCTCGTCTCTCTCTCTCTATCTCTCTCTCTCCTTCCCCCTCCCTCTCTCTCTCTCTCACTGCTCCATATTCTCTCTCTCTCTCTCGGCCTCACGCTTGCATACATACACGGCGCGGCACACACACTTGGTGTGTGTGTGTGTGTGGTGTGTGTGTGTTGTGTTGTGTGAGCAAGCGCGCGCGCGCGCGCGCGCTTTTGGCAGAGAATGGGGCAATCTTGGTCTCAGTTTTGTAGAAAGTCTTCTCTCTCTCTCTCTCTCTCTTCTCAGTCATCTCACCACTCTGGTCCTCTCCTCTCTCTTGGTCTCTCTCTCTCTCTCTCTCTCTCTGCCCCCTTTCATTTGTCTGATTTTGTAGATGGTCAGACAGAGAGAACGGGATATACACGCTCATGCACGCACACACAAGATTAAGATGACACAAGAGT
>JADBJO010022267.1:25000-28200 GCA_016801955.1 Conus betulinus | reverse complement strand
GGACCAGGACAGAGAAGTGACAAGACCAATTGTGTATTCCTAGAAGGAAGCGCCTCTTAATGAAGGTGTGCTCATCACAAAACAGCCAGTCACCATTACAGCCCAGACAATCAAACAAAACTCCCCCCCCGGTACTATTCAAATTGCATACACACTCTCCTCTGAAAGTCGTTACAATAAGCCACAACCGATAAATTCATGATGACCACTTATCCCAAATCCAGGTGAACACAAAGGCTCAGTTTGAAATAATCAGGGCTTTCTAAGAATTGTGTTGCTATCACTTCGTTTCTGAAACCAAAACAAAACAGACAACAGAGTGCATTTTCTCTTCCTCAGTTTCTCGACAAAGCGGACCGAGCAACTGAAAGTATGTTTCCTGTGACGAAAAATAATCCACAGCTAAATCTGTTATCCCAAAGAGAAACTTGGTCATCGAAAATTTTAAACGTTAATCCTTATCAATTTAAAACAAAAAAGTCCGAACACAATTGGATTATGACCAAATGTGCGATACATACTAAATCAATCGTTGTTCTGAATATGGTCGTCCATTCCTGCCATCTACAGTTGTAAGTTCTTTAAGACTCTTGGAAAGCATCTTACTTCTTACACATATTGATTTACCCAAACAAACCAAAATTCAGAGAGACAAATACGAACAGTTGACACCCACGTGTTCGATCCGCTCCTCGTGTACATTGCATAACATTACGTAAGGTTTCCAGGAGAGTCTGTGTGCATCCAAAACGTGTCCCCTTTCACCAGTAACAAGCACAATTCACACCAGCATTAACATGTACAGGGTATCTCGTCAAATCACCGTAACACACCACAAGATCATTTTGGTGTCCGCGTTTTTTACGCCCGGGAAATTTCAATAGAGCGAACAAATGCGTTTTATCGCAGTATACGAGAGAGAGAGAGAGAGAGAGAGAGAGAGAGGAGAGAGGAGAGAGAGAGAGGGGGGGGGGGGGGAGTCTGCTCTTTCCATATATAATTAAATACCCATTAAAAGAATCACACGCTGTATGTATGTCCCATTGATCAAATCATCCCCAAGCACCCCCAACTCCACCTTCATCCATTCCCTCTCCACTGCCCCCCCCCCCCCCCCCTCCTCTCCTCTCACACCTTGTCCCTCTCCTCCCATCCCCCCCGTCCCCGCTCTACGCTCATCACAGCACCTGTATACAACTGAACAGGTGTACACCACAGAGTGGGTAATGACATCTGTTGGTGTCTCTGTGAGTCACAGCACTGTATACAACTGAACAGGTGTACACCACAGAGTGGGTACTGACATCTGTTGGTGTCTCTGTGAGTCACAGCACCTGTATACAACTGAGCAGGTGTACACCACAGAGTGGGTACTGATATCTGTTGGTGTCTCTAGGAGTCACAGCACCTGTATACAAACTGAACAGGTGTACACCACAGAGTGGGTACTGACATCTGTTAGTGTCTCTGCGAGTCGTCATGTCCGGCCAACAGACCACCGACCGGCCACCACGCGGAGGGGTCAACGACCAGTGGACAGACGTCAGACGGAGGAGAGCGTGCACACTGAACTGTGCGTGCTGGCTGCACACCAACAATGGATGAGCCAGGGGCTATCTTAAGGAGTCTACTATTTATAGACAGGCACAATTAGATTGTTGTTGAAAACGTGTACTTTGTCTGAAAGTTGATTTATTTTCTTTTCTTTCATATGCTCGTTGAGGTACATGCTAGATGGTTTCAACCAGACAGATCGAAATATAATAAATGGGGACTATTCGGAGGAGGGGGCTCAAAGGTCACGGGTGAGTGAGAAGGTCTGAAAGGTCACGGGTGAGTGAGAAAGCCTGAAATGTGACGTCAGCTAAGAGGATGGTCATGTATTTGAAGATTGTGAGTGATGTCATCGGGGGAAATGAAAAAAAAAAAAAAAGAAATAATCGGGGATGGGGATGGGGGATGGGGGGTGGGGAGGGGGAGGCTGTTCTTTTTTTTTTTTTTTTTTTTATCAGTTATCATTTGAATATCAAACGCTGGCACAAACTTAAGCTAGGCCTCAAACACTTGCATGAGTTATATAGTGATATAGAGCAAAATCCTCACTGTTGGCGTGTGGCCGCCGCCAGTGGGCGCTGTTGTTTCCCCCGGAAGGCAGGAAGGTGGCCTATGTTAGGGCGCAGACCAGCAGGACGTTGTAGTTCTTACCAAAACAAACCTCACATCCTGAAGCCTGGGCCATCTGGTGTGCCCACCTCTGTCTCCCCAATCCTCGTTCTGGGTGTTGAGAAACTCCTCACATCCCCACCCGCCCTTCTCTACCCGCCCCCTTGTGCTCTGTCTTTAGCTACCTTTTCCTCCATATCACCCCCCCTCCACCACTCTTCGCATCCTCTGAGGGCGCGCGCGCCGCATGTGTGTGTGTGGTGTGTGTGTGTGTGTGTGTGGTGTGTGTGTGTTGTGTGTGTGTGTGTGTGTGTGTGTGTGCGTGTGCGTGTGTGTGTGGTGTGTGTTCGTGTGTGTGTGTGTGTGTGTGTTCGTGTGTGTGTGTGTTCGTGTGTGTGTGTGTGTGTGTGTGTGTGTGTGTGTGTGTGTGTGTGTGTGTGTGTGTGTTCGTGTTCGTCTGTGTGTGTGTGTGTGTGTGTGTGTGTGTGGTGTGTGGTGTGTGTGTGTGAGTGTGTGTGTGTGTGTGAGAGAGAGAGAGAGAGAGAGAGAGAGAGAGAATGGGTGACGACAGTGATGAGTCAACCTCCGCCGAGGCTTGGGAGAAGGCAGGGGGGGGGGGGGGGGGGGGGGGGGGGAGGGGCGGGGGGGGGGGGGAGGAGGAGGGGGGCAGTGGAGGGGCTGGGGTAGGAAGGAGGCAGTAGAGGGGGTGGGTATTTTTCTGCTTCCAGCCACAGCAGTTTCCCGCCTTGTGCCTTCATTTTCTTGCATTCTGTCCTCTCCCCCCCCCCACCCCCCCCCCCCCCCCCCCTCCTCCGCGCCCCAACACACACACTATACCCCACCCCTCCCCGCCCTACTCCCCTCCCCTCCTTAGTCATTCTTACTCATGCTCTCTTCCTCTTCCCGCCGGCAACAGTTCAAATTGAAAAACAACTCTCAGTCTTGCCATCCACTCTCTCTTCTTCCACTGCCAGCAGCTCAGTTAAAAAAAAAAAAAAAGCATCTGTGCACCACACAATATAACTATGCGCTTACAT
>JADBJO010022267.1:7500-17500 GCA_016801955.1 Conus betulinus | reverse complement strand
ACACACGCACGCACGCACGCACGCACGCAAGCACGCACGCACACACACACACACACACACACACACACACACACACACACACACACTCAAACACACATACACCACACACACACACACACACACACACACTCCACACACACACACACACACAGCTGTAGGTCCTGCAGAGGGTACTGGGGACAAGGGAAGGTGAACAGGAAAGGATGATTCGCCCCTCCCCCCTTCTCTCTCTCTCTCTCTCTCTCTCTCTCTCTCTCTCTCTCTCTCTCTCTCCCCTCCTCCTTCTTCTTCTGCTTCTTCTCCGCTACACCTTGTTTTGACAGCCGGAGTCGTCAAATGCGCCAACACGCACGCCGCGCGCGCGCGCGGCACCATTCCCCCCCCACCCCCCCCCCCCCCCCCCCCCCCCCCCCCCCCCAAACCTCCCATCTCCGGCAGATAACCGCAACGCAGATCTCCCCTTGTCTAGACACAGCACATCGTAACAATTCCCGTGGTGCTAGACACACTCGGCTCTCCCATGGGAATTCGTAGTCATGTGTCTGTTTCTCTCTCTGTATTAACCAGGCTGTAGCCATGGGTCTGTTTCCTCTCTGTATATAACCAGCTGTTGTCATGGGGTCTGTTTCCTCTCTGTATGTAAACCAGGCTGTTGTCATGGGTCTGTTTCCTCTCTGTATATAACCAGGCTGTTGTCATGGGTCTGTTTCCCTCTCTGTATGTAACCAGGCTGTTGTCATGGGTCTGTTTCCCTCTCTGTATATAACCAGGCTGTTGTCATGGGTCTGTTTCTTCTCTGTATGTAACCTGGCTGCTGCCATAGAGATATGAGTGGGTGTGGGTGTGGTGGGGGGGGGGGGGGGGGGGGGGGGAGTAAGGGGGAAGAGTGTGTGGGGGTAGGGGTGGGGGGTGGAATATTTAGACAGAATCCTTCCCGACGATCCGTTACATTTTGAACACTCACGATCACGTTTTTGGCTATATCTTTACGAGGCAGGTTTTTTATTTTATTTTATTTTTTTTTGTTTCAAACGGCGTGCATGATGGTGACAGCCCCTCCACCCTTCCTTTCGCTCTCTCAGGCACAACGCCCATTATACAACACACACACGTGCAAAGGTATTGATAGATTATGAGTCCTCTGCCACCCAATGACACAGCATCGCCCTCAGACGACAGACAGCAGGTTGACAAGACAGACACACACACTTACACAAGGGCAGCGCACACACACACTTACATACAAAAGTGGGCACGCCACACATACACAAGGGCACGCGCGCGCGCACCCCCCCCCCCCACACCTACACACACACACAAAGGGTACGCACGTACGCACGCACAAGCATTACACACAGATACAGAGGCACACATATACATAAACAGAAAACATTGACACCTGAATCATCACTGATTCACGCAACACATATACATATAATTTTTATGTAGGCATATATATATATAATATATATATCTATATATATATTAGAATATATAATGCCTACATAAAAATTATATGTTATATGTGTGTGAATATATATAATATATATATATTTATATATATATATATATAATATGTGTGTGTGTGTGTGTGTGTTGTGTGTGTGTTGTGTGTGAAAAATAGGATAGTACAAGGTATGCGCACGCACCTCCACACATAATACAAAATGGACTATGACAGCATACAGACAGACAGACAGATAGAGAGAGGTAGATATAGATAGAGTAGAGATCAGACAGACAGACAAAGGCAGACAGACAGAAACAAGGGAGGGGGTGTATGTGGGGGTGGGGTGGATCGATCAAATGGACTATTGTGCCAGTGCATTAGTGTACCCGATGGTAACCAGTTTCCCTTCAGAGGAAAGCGGATGGGACATGGGAAATAGTCCTCTGCCCCCTGTACCGGAGCACCACACTGCATTATGCTTACATTCTCCCTCGTCTCACTCCCTGCAGCCCTGGCACCTCAGCCTCCCGCCCCCCTAACACAAGAGCACCACACACCTCCCCCCCCCCCCCCGACTGCTTCTCTATGCCAGACTTGGCAGAAGCACCCCCCCCCCACCCCCCTACAGGGATCCTCCGCCCCTCTACAACACCAACACACACACACAACATGGAATCCATCCGCCCCTGTACCGAACACCACACTGCTTCTCTATTGCAGCCTGGCACCTCAGCCCCCCCCCCCCCCCCCTCGCCCCTGATCCATCCGCCCCTCTACCTAACAACCACACTGCTTTTCTCTACAGCCTGGCACCTCAGCCCCCCCCCCCCCCCACATGGATCCATCCGCCCCTGTACTGACGCCACACTGCTTCTCTCTACAGCCCTGCACCGGCACCCTCAGCCCCCCCCCCCCCCTCCCCCCATGGAATCCATCCGCCCCCTGTACCGAACAATCACACACTTGCTCTCTCTACAAGGCAGCCCTGGCACCTCAGCCACCCCCCCCCCCCCCCCACATGGAATCCATCCGCCCTGTACTGAACGCCACACTGCTTGTCTCTCTCTACAGCCCTGGCACCTCAGCCCAGGCCCCCCCCCCCCCCCCACATGGAATCCATCCGCGCCCTGTAGCCGAACATCACCTGCTCTCTCTACAGTAACACTGCTTTGCTCCTCTACAAGCCCTGGCAACAACCTCAGCTCCCCCCCCCCAGCCCCCCGTCCCCCCCCCCACATGGAAATCCATCCGCCCCTGTACCGAACATCACACACTGCTTTCTTCTCTCTCTACAGCCGCCCCTGGCACCTCAGCCCCCCCCCATCCCCCCCCCCCCCCCCCCCCACTGGAAGTCATCCATCCGCCCCTGTACTGAACGCCACACAACTGCTTCTCTCTCTACAGAGCCCTGGCACCTCAGCCCCCCCCCCCCCCACATGGAATCCATCCGCCCCTGTACCGAACACCACACTGCTTCTCTCTAGCAGCCCTGGCACCTCCAGCCCCCCCCCCCCCCCCCAACCACCCCCTCCGGACACCGCCCCACACCACTTCCATCCCGCCCTTGTACCTAACACCACACTCCCCCACCTGCTGTTCCATCTGCCCCTGGTAACATCAAACCACTGCTTTTCCTCAAGACCTGGCACCCAGCCCCCCGGCGCCCATGGAATCCATCCGCCCTTGGAATCCGTCGCTTTTCTGTACGGCCCTACCACCAATGCTTCCCCACCCCCCCACATGGATCCCCCCCCCCCCACACACCACACCATGGATCCATTCCCCCTTGTACCGATCACCCACATGTGAATCCATCTCTCTGCCAGCCCATGGCTACCTGCAAACCAGCCCCCCATGCCACTCACATGGAAATTCCATGACGCCCCTGTGTACAGTTACATGCACACTGCCTTCTGCACGCCATGGGTACCTCAGCCCCACTCCCACATGGCAATCCATCCGCCGACTGTAACTCGCCACACCATGTTATGGTCTCTACACCCCTGGCCATGCCCAACTGCCCCTTTTCCACTACCCCCTTTCCCCGCTTACCGATTTTACCCACCCCCAGCGACCTTTTCCACCCCCCCACTGATTTTCCGACAGATCTATGTTGCATAATAGACTGCCCATTCAGAATGGCATTTTTCTGACTTTAATTTCTATGTGGCGTTTCTTTTTCTATTTTGTTCCAGACCAACTTTTTTAGGTTCCTGCCCCCCACACCCCCCCCCCCCCCCCCCCCCCACCGATTCATTATATTTGCCATACAGATATTAATTCTATGATCTTTTTAGCACACAGACATTCGGTTCGGTTATTTCCAGACCCAGACTTTGATTTTTCGCTCACACCGATTTCTTCAGACACAACTTTCATCTTTTTTTTTATCCAGATACAGACTCCTGAGATTTATTTCTTTCATTCAGACAAACTTGGTTCTTTTCCAGACAGCTCTGATACAGCACTATTTTGGTTTTCGCACACAGACTTTATTACCCGCATACAACAGAATGTAGGACATGAGTTTCGATTTTTTTTCGCCCGCAATACTCTTTTTTCTGCGCCAACTTTTGATTTAACCCATAGCAGACCACAGTCTTCCTCCCCGACTCGTGTTTTTCCAGAAACGAAACGTTCCTCTTCAAAGAGACGCCGTCAAAGGGAGCTCCGCTGAAACCAGACCAGTCCACCCGCAGATATGCAGAGATGAAAGCAGCGCCCCAACTAATGCCCGCTCATGAACTCCTCTGTGTGTGTGTTGTGTGTGTGTGTGTGTGGTGTGTGGTGTGTGTGTGGAGTGAGAGAGAGATGAGAGTGGGTGTGAGGGTGTGAGAGAGGAGAGAGAGAGAGGGAGGGGTGGGTGGGAGGGGGCGTAACCGAAGAAATTTTTTCCCCCTCGACCACACCCAGTTGACCACTGTGTAAACGGTCACCGTGACATCCAAGTCTTTGCCCGTTTTGAGGCGGCATTTACACCAAACAGAACTATGGGAAACCTGGCGGGGGGGGGGGGGGGGGGGGGGGGGGAGAGAGGAGATTTTGCACAAGCGTACACGCACAAGCACGCAGAGACGAGAGAGAGATGAGAGCAGCGAGAGAGAGGAGAGAGAGTAGAGAGAGAGATGAGTATGTATACACATTCAGACGTATTCTTTTATATTCGTCCAACCACCGACAGAGTACCTCAGTAGAGATGATCTGTCAACCATCATACAAGACAGGCTCCTACAACTGCGTACCGTCCCCCCCGTTCTCTCCACCCCCCTCACTACCCCCATCCCTCCCACACCCTTATCCTCTTCCCCCAAAAGACTTACCCCCATGTTTTGCTGATCCGGGGACTCTTTACCCACGCCATTTCAAATGTCGAAACGCTCTTTCTCTCTTCTCCTCTACCCACCCTTATCTCTCCCCTCTCTAGCCATTGTGTTTACCCCATGCTCTTTGCACTATCGGGGACTCTTACCACCCCCTCTCCTCTCTCCTCCATCTCTCCCTCTCTCTCTCCTTTCTCCCCCCCCCCCCTCTCTCTCTCTTCTCTCCCCCTCTCTGATAATTTTCACCTTCCCAGTTTCACACGCGGTTGGCGAAACTAAGCGATTATGGGTTTCTCACACAACTTAAGTCGCAAGCAAATCGACCGCAGGTAGAAAAGGGGAACCCACTCATTAATAAGACGTGTTCGCTCCGACACTCTCTCCCTTCGAAAAGGATTAGCGACTTCACCCAGAGCGCCAAACCCAAATCCTAAGAGGATTGCCGTCTGCCAAAACTTATCTGGACACCCGTAGCTGAAAATTCCGTTTATCTGGGGAATGAATGGGAGGGGGGCGGGGAGCATAGGGGATTGTATGTTTTCTCCAAGTTCTGAAAGATGATGACAGTGATGGGATTTGGTGCCGTTGGTTTCTGTAATGACCACAAGTATACCCAGACGGGGAAAGCCAAACCAAAATAAATACAGGCTAAATCAGGGCGATAACTTGTTGTCAGGGCCCAAACCAAAATAAATACAGGCTAATCAGGCGATAACTTCTTGTCAGGGCCAAACCAAAATAAATACAGGCGATAACTTCTTGTCAGGGCCAACCAAATAAGGCAGATGACTTGTTGTCCGGACCAAACCCAAAATAAATACAGGCTAAATCAGGCGATAACTTGTCCGAACACGACGTGAAACCCCGTCCGCCTTCTTTCCGCCTTCATAAATTTTCGAAGACTTGCAACATTACGGCGATGATATTCGGTGACGTGCAGGATGACGTCACTCAGGCGGCTAAACTTCCACAGCCACACGATTGCTGGCTGTCTTGACAGGGGGGGAAAAAATCGTGCTTTTGCGTACACTCCCCAGTCCGCTTCACTGGGGTGTCGACTGCACTTGGAACGCAAGCATTTCCACTTCATAGTCACTCTATTCAACTCTTTGTAACTGTTTTCTCTCTCTAAAACCAATTCTGTCGCCATCTTCTCTTTGTTGCACAAAGTAGTCTATATTGCTTTCCTAAAAATCACCATTAAGTTAAAGCACTCTCACACAGTGACGTCTCCTGGGCTGGTAACCTCAGAGAGACATTGGTACTGAGCTCGCTGCGATATCATTCTTTTTTGTTCTTCATGGAGTCGAAAGCGTTTAAAATGGAAGCTTTCGATCAGAAAAAAAAGGGCATACGTTTGTAAATTTCCTCATGAATTTTAAACTAATCACATTCAGAACGATGAAAATACTTCATCGGGGAAGAGTTAAAGGCAGGGATGGGGTGGGGGTGGGGGGGTAACAAAACATGGCGTGTGGTCTTGGGTACATTTCAATTTTAGGACTGACTTCACAACTCGAGAATTCCCAATGGGAACGTCATGCTGAAGATTCTCCGCTGCAGATAAAAACCAGAATTCCCCAACGGGAACGTCAAGCTGAAGATTCCTCGCTGCAGATAAAAACCAGAATTCCCCAATGGGAACGTCATGTTGAAGATTCCTCGCTGCAGATAAAACCAGAAGCGTCCTTCTCCGGCGGGTTGTCTTGCACGTCTTGACACCCACTGCTCCCTGCATTGCCAGGTATTTGACGGGGGCCACAGCCTGGATGTGGGTGTGTACATGACAGCCGGAATGGGCAGTGTAGGAAACAAGCCACCTGGAGCGGAGGAGGGGGCGGGGTGGGTGGGTGGGGGTGGGGGGTGGGGTGGGGAGAAAAACAGTGACAAACATACAGGAAAACAAACACGCGAACAAACCAGAAAAACGAGGACACGGAAAAGAAGAAGACGAAACAAAACAAAACAAAACAAACAAAAAACAAACAAACAAAAAAAAAAAAAAAGGAAGAAAGAACCACCAGACCTGGCTTGTACGCCACAAAAAACGGCTCCTCAGTGGGCACACAACAATCGCTTAGCGTTTATGTTGATCCCCAGGCGAAATGGGGAGAAAAACAAACAAAAAGAATCGGAAGATCTGCTGTGCGCAAGCAGAGTCGCAGTCTCGCTAAACAGATCGAATGGCTAATGACATTACTGCCACAGGAAAAACAAACACAACCAACCCTGACATCACATTCCACGATCTGGATGAAAAAGCAAGCAAGCAAGAAGAAGAAGAAGAAGAAGAAGAAGAAGAAGAAGAAGAAGAAAATAGAACAAGGCGAAGAAGAGAAAAAACAAGAATGGCAAGGAGAACAAAAAGAAGAGGAGGGAGGGAGAAGGAAGGGGATAAAGACGAAGGAGACGACGACAAAGAAGAAAGAAATAAAGAGGAAGGCGATGACAGTGAAAAGTATTACAGGATGAGAACAGCAAAGGGCAGAAGAAAGGCAAGTAGAGAAAGGGGTAGTAGATGATAAGGAGAAGAACGGGGATGGGGGGGGGGGGGGGGGGGGGGGGAGATAAGAAAAAGATGGAGAGGTGGAGAAGGAGGATAGGGAGCAAATTGGGGGGGGGGGGGGGGGGGGGGGGGGGGGGGGGGGGAGAGATTTGGGGAAGGGGATAAAACACAATGAGAAAAGAACACAAATCGGAGAGACAAAAGAAACCTAGAAATAAATTAGAATTACCACCTCCCCTCCAACCATCAAAGAAAAATTAAATGAATAAATAATCAAATGTATGATTAATAGGAGTGTGAAAAAAAAGTGAGGGTGTAAATAAGAACGGAAAAAAAAAGGATCGAAGGAATGTCGGAAGGACAAAAACAAGGACAGGAAGATGGATCGGACAAACCAAGGAAAGGAAGCTGGAGGACAAAACAAGGACAGAAAGATGGAGGACACAAAAAACACAGGGCCAGAAAGGAAGATGGGAAAGGACGGGAAAAAGGACAAAACAAGGACAGAAAGATGGAAAGAGGGACAAACACAGCACAAGATGGACAACTAGTAAGGAAGGAGGGGACAAAACAAGGACAGAAAGGACAAAACAAGGAATGGACGATGGAAAGGACAAAACAAGGAATGGAAGATGGAAAGGACAAAACAAGGAATGGAAGATGGAAAGGACAAAACAAGGACAGAAAGATGGAAAGAACAAAACAAGGAATGGAAGATGGAGAGGACAAAACAAGGACAGAAAGAGGGAAAGGGCAAACAAGGACAGGAAGATGGAAAGGACAAAACAAGGACACAAAGATGGAAAGGACAAAACAAGGACAGAAAGAGGGAAAGGACGAAACAAGGACAGGGAGATGGAGAGGACAAAACAAGGACAGAAAGAGGGAAAGGACAAAACAAGGACAGAAAGATGGAAAGGAAAAAACAAGGACACAAAGATGGAAAGGACAAAACAAAGACAGAAAGGTGGAAAAGGACAAACAAAGACAGCAAGATGGAAAGGGACAAAACAAGGACAGAAAGAGGGAAGGGACAAAACAAGAACAGAAAGATGGAAAGGTCAAAACAAGGACAGAAAGAGGGAAAGGACAAAACAAGGACAGAAAGAGGTAAAGGACAAAACAAGGGCAGGAAGATGGAGAGGGCAAAAATAAGGACAGAAAGAGGGAAAGGACAAAACAAGGGCAGAAAGATGGAAAGGACAAAACAAGGACAGAAAGATGAAAGGACAAAACAAGGACAGAAAGAGGGAAAAGAGGAAGAAAAGGACTGAAATAAGAAGGAAGGAAAGATGGAAAGGGCAAAACAAGAAACGCAGAAGAAGAAGGAATGAAGGATGGGAACAGGGAGGTAGGACAGACAGAAAATCCGATGTACAGAAGAACAGAACAGAAGAAACGAAACAGGAAACCCAGCAATTGAAAAAAAAAATGAAAAAAATTGAAAAAAAAAAAAAAGAAAGAAACCACCTCTTCCTACTCAGCCTACATCTTGACCTCAAATCCCCCCCCCCCCCCCCCCCCCCCCTCCCGCCTCCCTACCACGCAGTCCTCCCAAGTAAAAGAAAAAGAAGCATTCCTTTCTGATGCTACAAGCAAATAACACTCCAATGCTCACAGCTAAGCAAAGGAATCGACGAAGGAATGGAGGGGGTAGGGATGGGGGTGGGGGACAGGAGAGGAGGATGTGGGCGAGGGAGGGGAGGGGGGAGGAGGGAGGGATCTCAATGTCTCGATCCACAAAGCTAGCACCAAGTACACCGCTTGACGTCACCGCCAGTGTCTACACCTACCTCACTCGCACTGTCAGAGCGGAACATTTTTTTTCTTTTATTATTATTATTTTTTTTTTTTTTAGTTCTCTCCCTCTGGTTTTTTTTTTTGTTTTCTTCTTTTTTTTTTTTCCCCTATTCGTTCTCTCTTTTTTATCTGTTTCTTTTTTATTATTATCATCCCCCCCCCCCCCAATCTCCCGGCAAGGCATTGGAAGCCCATCGATGTCTTAGACTGCAATGCCGTCTTGACATTTTCGCAGCCCGTTTCTTTGCACGTCTGCCGGCTGTCGGAGGCTGCTGCCTGCCTGATCAGCCTCTCTCTCTGTCTGCCCTGCCTACCTCCATCGACCTCTCTCTCTCTCTCTCTCTCTCTCTCTCTCTCTCTCTCTCTCTCTCTCTCTGCATGGGCGGGCCACAGACGAGCGCCACGCTAGTGCTAAACCTCAGCTCGCCTTCTTGTGAGGCTGATTAGGAGACGGATTTCTTTTTTTTTTTCTTTTTTTTTTGTGCATGAGTGGGGAGAGGGGGCTTGGGGGGAGTGGGCATGGAGAGGAGATCTATACTTTCCACTGTGGAACAGAGGGACAGCAGGAGGGACAGCTACAGGGAGGGTAGGTGGGGGAGGAAAGTGAGGGGGAAGATCAGTGCGTGCTATTTGAGGGTTGTTTCAGTCTAGTTATGAAGAACTCTAGTAGGCGGGGGGGGGGGGGGGGGGGGGGGGGGGGGGGGGCTACAGAAAACGGGCAGGCGCGCGCGCGCGCACACACACACACACACACACACAACACACACACACACACCAACAACAACACGAACCCACCACACACACAACACACACACACACACACCACACACAAACACACGCACGCACACACACACACACCACACACACACAAACACACACACTGCGAAAGTTGATGGGGAGATGAGAAGGGGAGAGATGGGGGAA